>BSXT01000025.1:0-31326 GCA_030267785.1 Phytophthora fragariaefolia
TACCCGAGGCATATCCAGGCCTATTTCGAGGAGACCATGGACCGACAGCAGAGGTTCTGGAACTGGCAGAATCGCCGCTGCGCTTGTTCCTGTTCTTCATGCCTCCGCGGCTGTGGCGGCGTATAGCGACGGAAACCAATCACTATTACAATCAACATTTGAACGAGCGCGTGGACCGCATGTTTGCCGCGATGCAGGCTCGAGGAGAGGATGGTACGAGAGAAGATGTTTTGAAGCGAGAGACAAAAGCCCACCAAAAATCCAGCCTGATGATATCCTTCACTGTATTGGGCTATTGATAGCGCGGATGCTGTGCCCGCGTAAGCGAAGATTCGCTGATCACTGGGCGACAACTGCAGTTGGTGCAGTGCCAAAAGGCTCGTTTGGATCCTTTGTGCGCAAAGCGCGCTTCGACCGCATTATGCAGAACTTACACTTTACAAATAACGCAGACCCACAAGCAGAAACGGATCGTGCGTGGAGGATTAGGTCCGTGGTGGATACGTTGCAGCAGACTTTCGCAAAGGGCTACACAACTCCGCCAGTCTTATCTTTTGATGAAGCTATGATTCCTTCACCAAGCCGCCACAACGTCACCCGCCAATTCATGAAAGATAAACCCCATAAGTGGGGAACCAAGGTGTTCATGACCTGTTGTGCAGATACTGCATACTTTCTACGGTAAGGATAAACCTGAAGCCTGCGACTCATTGAGTCGCAGGCTTCGTTTATTTGGCCAAGTTGAGCATGTAGTATATTAACACCTGTTGTGACTGTTGATGTTGTATATAATACATGGCAGAATTGAGGTCTTCTGCGGGACAGAGCAACACTCAGACGAACTTGGAGGCACGCCCCCTACTCAGTACTCGGCAGACCCCAACTCAGGCCCAGCTGCCGTGATGCAAAACGTGGACAATGTGCTGCCATCGCGGCAAGATGGAGTTTTCACGCTGTGGTCACCGATCGATTCTACACGTCTGTGCAGCTTGTGCTCCAGCTGCTAGCCCGTAATGTGTATATGATAGGCACAATCCAGACCAACAAAAAAGGATTTCCGCCAGCTTTGATCACGAAAGAGAAATTAAGACCGCAGGATATTCCGCGCGGCGCTGCCACTGTTGCCGTGGCCAGGTGCTGCCCGCAGCTACGAGTTATGCAATGGTGGAATCGCCTTCCTGTCTATTTGCTTTCAACCGGGAGCAGCTCAAACGTCGAGACGTGTGGTAAGCTACATTATTGTACTGTGGATACTTACTAGCTAACTTACAGATTAATCTTTATGCAATCTTTAGGGCGTCACATTGCCGGTGGCCGCAGGATCAGTATCCCCTGCCCAGCTGCGATGCGCGACTACCATCGCTGGATGGGTGGGGTTGACATCCATGATCAACTGCGGTTACAGCGCTATTCGCTGCAACTCTCGGTTCGTTTTCGATAGTACTACAAAACGCTCTTCTTAGGTCTGGTCGATATGGCAATTGTCAATGCCTTTATCGTCTACCGCGAGGCGTAAAAACAGCAAGGCTAGCCCGCTGCAGATCATGCAGGGTTCCTGCAAGAGCTTCAAGCCCAGTTGCAGCAGACTACGGCCTCTGACTTCAAGAGGTATATACAACTTGTTTGATCATGAACATGTTGTATATCCAACATGCGCTATAACTCCGTTTTGGTATGAACAGAGCTATTCGCCGGGATCAATGACTCCAACGCAGTGCACCACTGCCATTGCGACCGATCACAAGCTGTCAGAATTTCCCGAGTGGGTACAGGTGCGCGAAGGCTTTCGAAAGCGCCCCCAGCATCAGTGCAAAGTATACTCCATCCGGAAGACGAAGGTTGGGCAGCGAAGCGCGACCAGGTTCTACTGCGAGGCCTGCAGCATCGGGAACAAAAGGTAAGTCTTAGAACAAAGGATTTGTGACACCAACTATAACATACTCGTTATATCCTCATGCAGGGTTTACCTTTGCGATAGGGTTCGACCTGGGCATTATCCCAACAACACAATGACGTGCCATCAAATATGGCGCGTCAAGTGGAAGAATGGAGAAGAACGGCCGCGCCCTCGTGTCGGCAAAGACATTCAGATGCGTGGGCTCGGCAAGAAGTGCCGCCGACGTGCAACCAGCGCGGAAACCGACGAAGCGAAGGACGAAGAGGCGGCGGCGGGGGGAGGAGGAGGAGGAGGAACAAGAAGCAAATGAAGGTGAGCAGGAGGGTGCAAACGAGCAGACGTTGTAGGCTGCTAGAAGTTGGGGTAGCACGTAATGATCGCTGGAGATAATACAAGGTCATTTGCTGCAAGAAATCAACCCATACGACACAGTTGTGTGCAAAAGTAGACGAATATGCTTAGCTTTTGTTCATACCAGATAACCGGGCCAATTTCAGACGCGTTATATACACCATGTTCCGGTACGCACATAGCGGCACGTAGTATTTTACAACATCGGTGGAACAGCGCTGTGCGCATAGTGTGTAAGCGATTCTACCCGATCACCCCACCTTCCCGCTATTCATAAAAAGACTTCGTACTTATAGCAGCCCATACAATTATCAATATTAGCCCGGCCTTACCATGGTGTATTTAACAACATGTTAAGGACTGAACAGCGGTCACAAAGCGCTTGAGAGCGGGGGGGGGTTAAGGGCGAATAGAACCGCATATCGTATCGTCGTAGTCCTAGGCGTCGTTTACTGCTAAGGGTCACCGTCAAACTGGCTAATCAGAGGTGGTCCTGCTACTTACTCTTTCGACCTC
Source organism: Phytophthora fragariaefolia (assembly GCA_030267785.1). Classification (NCBI taxonomy): domain Eukaryota; phylum Oomycota; class Peronosporomycetes; order Peronosporales; family Peronosporaceae; genus Phytophthora; species Phytophthora fragariaefolia. The sequence continues at coordinate 2,765 of BSXT01000025.1, forward strand.
ATCTATTTTAAGCCTAGACAAAGGTAAAATCACCCATACCGCAATCAGCGCGACTATGGGCCGTACTCGGATCAATGGCCAAGGCAAGTAGCGCAAGTTCTATCAGCGGGCATCCGTGGCGTACTCCCACAAGCAGGAGAACTTAAACTACATAGAGTCCGGCCACAATCTACATGAAACTATGGAGGAATTCTATGGCAAGTTACAGCGAAAAGACCTTCGTAGTAAAAAGAAACAGATTAATAAGTGGATGCATCAAACATTGAAGTTGAGCGGCTACGAGCTCTAATTACGGAAGTACCGTTCATATGAACACCTCCAAACCGAGTTGATATTACGGAATGGATATCAATAAGCTGGGGTGATCTATCTATCGAGACTATTGTGAGCGGATTCGCCGAAGTGGGTATTTTAACTGACACGCGTGTGGCTGAAGCAATGCCTACAGAGGATTCTCCACAGATTGCAAGCTACACTGTCGAAGAGCTCGTAAACTGCAATTTAGTGGACGGAGAAGTTGGGTCCGACGATGATATTAAAAACGAGAGCGATAGTGACGACGAAAGTAATTTGTAGTTCAGCTCTTAATAAAACAATGATTTTCTTGCATGTATGATTTGTACCTTGTGCTATCGAAGTGACGCCTAGGACTACGACTATACGGTAGTGTGGACTACAACTGAACACGTCTCCGAGATCCCACTCCTCCCCCTCGCCGCCGCTCCGATTTGTGAGGGCTTCACTGAGGCATCTGGGCGTTTTACGTGTCTGGCTGATTTTCAAATGCATAAGTATCGACACTGATGCATTTGGAAAAAACGAAATCAGAGTGACAAGGGCCAAAATCAACGTTTTTGCGGTTGATTTGACCTCGACGGATTTGTCGAAATCCGCGCTGATTTCGAAGCAATTCCCACTCTGATTTTGGCCCTTGTACCACTCTGATTTCGCATTTCCACATGCATCAGTGTCGACACTGATGCATGTGGAAAATCAGCCAGACACGGAAAAACCCCAGATGCCGCAGTGAAGCCCTCACAGATAGGAGCGGCGACGGGGGGAGGTGTGGGATCTCCGAGACTTGTTCAGTTGTAGTCCACACTATGCGGTTCTATTCGCCCTTAAACGGGTACGAGCTGATGAATAGTGTGGCCAACTATGGCTAGAATACAAGAAATATCCACTTGGAGATTGCTGATTTCAGCAAGTACCTTGTCGGATTTAGACGAAGTACCACCGTCGATTTGACCCCGGTACCACAGTGTGAAATTGGAGCGTATTTTGGGGCGGATTTGTTCATTTTGAAACCCCCTAATAGCACTACATGTAGTATCGCAATACCTTAGCTAGCTGATTTTCCTTCTTGAGGGTTACACGTCATACTTAAATCAAACTTCGAACGTAAATCTAAGCCCGCTAATATGTAAATAGTGACTGGGGTTAGTTTCACCCTCCTACGCCTAAGAGCATTTCCAACGGTAGTGCAAATACAAAAAGTGATAGGGCGAAGTGATTAGCGAAGTACACACCATTTCGTGCTAAAGATGTTACGATTTTGTGCACTACAGTGGTTTTCCCCAGCGGTGTAGTGCAAAGTGCAATTTGCACTGTGGCTTTCAACTCACCTCGATCGTTGCAGCGCGATGCGCATCAAGCGTCGCGTACAGCCTCGGGCTGAGGATGGCAAAGCCACCGCCGTGCAAATACAGTAGCACCAACCGCTTTGCGCTGCATGGGTGTGGCTGTTTGTTTTGGAGCCAGCCTAGCTCCAAACCGTGCAAGTGCACCAACGGCAGAGGTAGATGCCCTCCTCCGACGACCGCGGAGCGGCATTCGGCATGTCTGGTCAAAGCGACGGGGCGCGAGCTGTCTAGCGCGGAGTCTTGCGATTTTACTCTGCGATGTAGTTGTTCCTCAGTACAGTGAGGGGGCGCTCTGGCGGGGGTCGAACGGTTTTGCACTACGCAGGAGGCGTAGTGCAAAACGACTCGATATTCACTACGAATGTGTTGTAGTGCACAATCACTTTTCCTCTGTTACTTTAGTGCTACTTATGTGTCCCTATCACTGCAGCCCTGAATGTCGTTAATATAGCGGTTAGGTAAAGGCAGAGACAAAGGGATGCACGTTGATGAGCGGGTCTCAGGCGGCGTGCTTTTGACCCACAATGAGATGTTGGCCAATTTGGAGAAAAAGAAAGCCGCCAAGGTGAACAAGCAGCAGGCCAAGCTAAAGCCAGCAGAGGAGAGGGGCCGTGTTAAAATCGACAAAGCAAATGCCAAAATAAAGTTAGCCGCGAAGAAAGCGCTCGATAGGGAGGAGCGCATCCGCAAAAATGTGAAGGCAACCGAGGAGAAGGCGCTCAAGACGACCGAGCGTCACAGCTTGAAGGAGAAGAAGGAACACGCGAGTGCAGAGCGGAATCGAGAGAAACAGGAGCTTCAGCTGATGCGGGAGGACGACAAGAGATCAACCAAGAAGCGGAGGACGAGCATCATCGCGTGGGTCGATCTGTAGCACTTAGTTTTTGTATATGCCGAAGTGACCGGAAATGTGCAACATGTGTTGTCAACGATCCCGTAATATCTCACGAATTGTGTGAACTCTTAAGTGACCGGAAATACGCTCCACATGGATACCGTTGGAGATGCCCTAATATGAGAAAAGAACTAAAAACACAAAAAACCCACCACCCTAAGGGATAGGTCGACCATATTAGAAGGCAGTAGTGAGCGGGTGCGAGGAGCGTAACTGTGGCAACCCGCGTGGGGTGTCCGCGAAGCAGGACCGCGCGGTATTTGCGATGGTGGGCGGACGAGCCCCCCCCCCAGCGAGCGGACTCGTTGCCGAGGCTGCGTGGCTTGACTGGCCAGGAGCACAAGAGCGATTAAGCTAGAACGGGTGACTATATAAGAAGAATCAATACAAGTACATCACGCGCCTTAACCGGGAGCCTTATCACTATAGATTTGGAAGTAACCACCATAAATTAGGGGCGTGGAACCTTCAAAAGTGGTATAAAAAAAACAAAGTGGGCATTTATACTGGGAATACCCCGTTATTAATAGTAGACATGACATTGATGGCGTAAGCGTAACCTCGGTCAACATTCGTGTAACATTTATACTGTGGGTCGTCTAACAAAAACTGTGTATTCCCAGCTTAAGTCGCAGACGCTCTAGTGAACAGAAAGTTTTCAAACCCCCTGAGCAGGATATGTATGTGAATCTTGGAGGGCATTTTGGTATTAATTCGCAACTAAGCGTAAATAATTAGGAGGGAGAGAGGGAGCGAGAAGGGAGCGAAGGAACTGCTAAATTTGGAGGTCAAAACAAGCCACCTACGAGGACAGTATGCACAGACATAACACGAAATACACAAATCTAAAGGGTAACCACACAGAGAAACCGGTATACCTGACACTCTCTTCTATAAAAAAATGTTCTAGGGATTGCACCCTCAGACCCCCGCAGTAGAAACTAACCCCGAGTTGCGCCAACTTGTCCGTTCACTGGGATGCTCGGCGCTGGGCCCACCCACGCAAATACCGCACGGCGCTGCTACGCGGCCACCCCGCGCGTCTTGGCAATGTATCCACACACGAGGCGAATGCCTGTTCACTATACTGTTCTTTCCAGACTGAGCTCGCCATTTTCGTAGCCCTAACTCTCTATGTTCCAAGAATAGTGGTCGGCTATGCTGTTTATCCATCGCCCCTCGTGCGAGGGGGCGTGTAATTCAAAGCGACGTATATGGAGACGAGTGACACGCTGGTAGATGTCTTCAAGAAGAGTCTGCCGGCGCCTAGGCTACAGGATTTACGAGAGAAGATCGGACTGAAGAAGGCGCAGATACCACGGGAGGGGTGCTGGAGGAATATGATGCTTAACCCCATGTACCCTGTCATGTTCATCGCAGTAATGTGCTTTACTATTCGATGCAGATGCCTAGCAACGCCAGTCTGCTGATAGAAAAGATCCAAAGTTCGGTATTAGCCCCCCATCGGTCATCAGCACGTGGACTTTCACGTTGAACATGCGCTGGAAGAATACCATACACTCGTGAAACGACAATTACCCGACCGCAGTTCAACTTGTGGTCAGCAAAATTAACCCCTCCGTTACCGAAAAAGAATCTCCAGAACACGTAAGCGAATGTCCTAACTTACGCCATACGGCTGTCGCTTAACCCCCCAACGCCCAAACGTTGTATCTGACAACATGTTTAATAGGGATTGGCTCGAAAAACTTCAAAAGTATACTAAAATCAAGTATAAGCAAATCCTTAGAATAGAAGGACGACCTTCCCGATGCACAGGGGTGGGTGGTTATGGTACAGAAAATATCCTGCGGCAAATACAGAAAATATCCTAGCCCCCCCCCTTCCAAAATCTGTGGCTGGTGCTCACTTGAAGAAACGCCGGCTAAGACGCAGCAGTCGTGACTCATGAATGGGGTCAAAGCGCATTCCCCAGCGCGAAACACGCAGTGACCACCAGCGCTTCGAGCAGCGCTTAGAAGGAAGGAGTGTAGAAGAGAGGAAGCGGCTGCAGAAAGAGCATGTCGAATTTCTGGCCGGTGTCCGCGGTGCAGACGCGGACTTTGGTGAGGGTTGCCCGCCGCCCCCGGCACGCATGCCCCGACCGTTTCGCCCGCCACCGACATGCAAGGACGTCTCGTACCTGAGAGCGCAGAAGCGCTTGATCTCGAAGACATTTTCGAGACCATTGGTCTACGGAAAGGGTTGGAGCAGTTTGCCGCGGAACGTTCAACGACTAGATGCCTCGACATCGACAATGTTCAAGCAGCTTCGGACAGGGCCTGGAAGGTGCGGTCTGACATCACTACGCTACAAGAAACGTTCCCTCGAGGATATACTACACCACCGGTCATATCTTTTGTCGAAGGTAGTATACCCTCCCGCAACCGGAATAACCCGACACGACAATATCTCAAGGCAAAGCCGCACAAGTGGGGCAACAAACTGTTCCTAACGTCCTGTGCAAGCACAGCTTACTGCATGAGGTATGTAGATGACGCGGGTCCAAATGGACCCGCGTCATTTGTTGTTGTTGCAAAATTAAACATGTTGTATCCGACGCCAAGTTGCAATGTGTGTGGTTGGATCATTCAACATCTAGACTTGGGGTATACTGAGGTAAAGCCCAGCATGCGCAGGAACTCGGCAATGTACCGGAAAGTCAGCGTTCTGGGGATCCAAATTCAAGGCCAGCAGATGTCATTCGTAATCTTGAAGCGGTTTTACCTGCTACCCAGGACGGCGTTTACCACCTTGTGGTGGCGGATAGATTCTACACTTCCGTTCAGCTCGCACTACAACTGCTACAACGCAATGTATATTCGATTGACACTATCACGGGCGACAAGGTCCGATATCCACAAGAAATAGTGGAAAAGAATCGCAACCGCCCAAAACGTGTGCAGCATGAACTGTGTGGATGGCCGAGGCTAGAAATTGCCCTCGATGACAGGCTTGGTCTGGTGGGACAGGAAGCTCGTTCACTTCTTGCGAACTGGGTCAAGCAGAGAGATGGAAAGCTGTGGTGCGTTATTGCTATATGTCTAGTTTTGTGTTCTCGTCTAACTTTGCGGGAATAATTTTTGTAGGTCGACGAATTCGGGGCACAGGTGGTAGACGCCATGCGATTCCTTGCACATCCATGGTGCGTGACTATCACCGTTGAATGAGGTGTGTGGACATTCATGACCAACTCCGGCTACAACGTTATTCTCTACAGCTCCAGAAGTGGTGCAAAAAATACTACAAGGCTATCGTTGTGGGGCTTGTGGATGTAGCTATTGTAAATGTCTACATAGTGTTCCGGGAAGCTCATAAGCGCATGGACCTCAAGCCTGCATCGCATGCCGAATTTATGCTGGAGCTACATGCCCAGCTATTGGAGCTGAAAAAGGAGGACTTCAATTAACGCGTAAGTCTACATGTTGTATGTATTACATGTTGTATGTCAGTGGTCTGCATATAGATGTTGTATGACGGATATGTTGGATGTCTGCGTGTACGCTGAGACAACAATTACATGTTGTATGAGGCACATGTTGTATAACTAACGTTTTTTTCTAGCCTACAGGAAGCGCGGATGAAGATGACGACGACGAACTTCTGGCACCTTTACCAAGATACCGCGAGCCTACAGAATGCCCAGACTGGCAGGTTGTTAATGGCGTTCGTAAGCGCCGACAACGGCAATGCAAGGTCTGTTCCATCCTAATGCGCAAGATTGGTGAGCGTCGCGCTACCAAATACTACTGCGCTGCGTGCGGCACGTCGGACACAGCACGGTACGGCACATTTCTCTTATACGGTTGTATTTTGCTCTAATGTTTTTGCTGTAGGTTGTATCTGTGCAACAAGGCCTGTAAACACTACCCTGGGAACTCCATGACGTGCTTTCAGATTTGGCGCAACAAATGGGAAAACAGAAGCAAACGTCCTCACCCGCGTTGCGGGCGCGATATTCAAAATCGCACTGCTGGCACAGGTGGTTGCAAGAAGCGTAAGCGTCAAGATTCTGAAGAAGAAGTCGAACACGAGCAGGCTGAAGATGAAGAGGAGCATTCCGGCGAAGATGAAGCAGAGGGTGAGGAACCGTCGTGCAGTAGCAGTGCAAACCCCCCGCGCGAAGATGGCGGAGTTGAGTAGGAAATGCGTTTGGTCTCTGAATGAACCACCTACGTGAGCATGCATTCGTATCGACTTGTCGCTTGATGATGTGACTCTTTCACCACCGTTTCTGCGTTTGCTGGCCAGTATCTTGATGAAAAGGCCATCGCTCCTCCCTTTTAAACTCGATATCATGGTACTTCTTACAACATGAAAGGCGTAACCACAATGTATATACAACATGCTAGACGATTTGCAGAGAGGTCTCATGTCGCGTTTTTCAGAAAAGGAACTGCGTACTTAAACGCGTACATAGTTAAATCAAGTGTCCGATGTCTATAACACGTTGTATCGTACAACATGTGCAAAATCTCACTTACGTACGAAAAACGGCTTGGGCGTTGGGGGGTTAAAGTTTGTAAGTAGCAGATGTGCAACGTAGGGTATACAGTTTGCACAGGTTTTCCAGACCTATGTCGAATGCCATACAACATTTGTGCTACTCGCGTGATCACAGTTTCGTAACAAGAACGACTGGAAAACACTGCGCATTGCGTTTTGCCACACAAATTACGTTTTATCACAGAGAATCGAGAATAACACCTAACTTATCTCGATTTTGAATTTAAATATAATTCCACACATTACTTGAAAGCACACAAAAATGGGTACCACCACACAGGATAAAAAAGAGGCGGGAAAATAGACAGCACCATTACGCAGTCAGCGGCGCTTTTCCAGCACCTCTCACGAGTGGCGGCCATTCTCCTGAAACCTCCCATGCCCCCCCCCGCACTCCCTTGAAACCTCTCCAGACCGAATACCGAGGAAAATCGACTGGAGGGAGCTGGCGTTTACCGTCGATGAAGACAGCGGCAACGGGCTAATCGACTCGAAGAAGACGGCTCGGGTTGTCAAGGCCAACACCAGTGCATACTCCGTCTGCACGAATCATGCCAGACATACCATGACGTACCAGCTGCTGCAGTGCAAGTCGCAAGCTTGTCGCGATGCATGCCCCCCTATAACATGTGGTTGGCGCGGAAAGGTTTAACCTGCTCCGTTACACGCCGAATGTCCCTGTTCGAGACTGGGAAGCTTCTATTGGGCGGTGGTTTCTCCTCGCAAAGCAGGCCTATCAAGACAACACAAACAGTACTGTGAAGAGCTGTTTGCACTACGAATGAAGCCCGTTCGAGTGTGAAATGCTCTGATATCTAAGTTTGGTTTAGACGGTGCAACGCTTCCTCGTTTGCGTGCTGTGCAGAACTTCGTCAACTTTTACTCCAAGGCCCAGCTAGGCTGCAACGACACTTACGACGAGATTTTGAAGGTTGTTCGTGATATGGCTTACTCTGGTGGGAATGATGACAGTACTCACCTTTCGTTTACGTATGGGAAGAATTCTGAAGGTGCTCTAAGCGTCGGAGATGGATCAGACTCGAGCCTTTTGTTGATGGGATAAACAGTAGCACTCTGTTAAAGCGACTCGATAGGGATCCGGATTCGTTCGTTTTTCATCTGGACGCGACGTTCAAACTTGCACAGGTCGGTTACCCGGTGCTAGTGCTTGGGATCTCGGACCGCGCGCGGGGCTTTCACCTGGTCGCTTTTATCATCATCTCGCAGCGTGTCGAAAGTATATACACGATGGCGGTGGTAGCGCCCCGAGCGTCGTATACGGAGGTTACCGGCAAGCAATTCCGACTGGAGTATGTGATGGGTAATGCAGAGGATGGTCACCTGAACGCGCTGGAGAAGGTATTCAGATATGACTCTGACTTCACATTTCGAATGTGTTTTTCATGTTATGAAAAATGTTCATGAAAGGACTAAGGTACTATCAACAAGCTTGGCAAACCGTGTGCTTTCTCAAGTCTACGACATGCACGTCTGCGCAACGTACGATGAATTGGTTCGAATCACGAGTACTTACTTGTATTAGTGGAGAAACCAGAACGAAGTAAGGGCCTTCGCATCCTATTGCTCTACGCAGTGGCTGAATAGTAGATATTCGAGGATGCAGTGCTGCTACGTGAAACCTAGATTTAACTCGACTAATAACCCTGTTGAGCCGTTCAATCGGGTTATCAAGCGTGATTACACGTTGAAGGTGCGATTAAAGATGGGGCTATTAATCAGGGTTCTATCGGAGTGCTGTTTGATCGAGGGCACGCGGACGTGTGCATTTAAGTTACTTCCGGATGCTACAGCCCCGCACATGCGTCGGACGATTCAGCTGGCAAGTGATAAGTTGCTTCTACTTGGACCAAACACGCTTGATAGCACCCACTGTGACCGTGTTTGAGTACAATCGCGCCCAGTCAGAGGTTCTATATTCCGGCCAAGAAGCGTACCGAAGAATATCAAGCCGTGACAGCTGAAATGGGGTGGAACTACGCAAGGATGGAGCACGAAGGGCTGCCTGTGGAAGGATGGCTAGCGGACGTGTCTGCTGGGTAGTGTCAGTGCCGGTACTGGAGGAAGTTTGGTTGTTGCATCCATCTGCTATGCGCTAGAATTATCTCGGAGCGTTTCAACAGTCGGGAGAAGCGCATCCTCGTGAACAGAAGCATCGTGTGTGACAAAAGTGTGTCTAATTGAGGATGAAATGACACCTGGTGGGAGGCCAATGCTTAATGTGCACGCGTTAGCGTTCACATAGATTTAGGTTAGATCCTCACATCGCTACCAATTGTTAGTACGGGAATTTTTCGGCGAGACCAGTACGTCGATCGCAAAGCCATCACAAAGCTTAACTAACCAAATACTACCGGATAAATCGCAATGTACATGTCTGATACGTTTGCGCCCCTCACAGTAACACAGCACTGATCAAATAACTGGCAGCGGGGTTGATCAAGTGATGATATGTAGTCGTAGGTGTTACTACGGCTTTGTCCTACAATTAAACCCCCGTGTCTATATCGAGGCGCTTGCTTACATGCTCACTACTGCGTGGTTTGTGTCGTGATACACGCGCTAGGCGCGGTCATCGCACCTTGCACTCCTGTGTGGCGGCTGGATCTCCGCACAACAGCTTGTTCGTTTTCCGTTTTGCGCCTTTCAGCACGCGCCTAACGAATCTTGCCGCCATAGCTTGCATATAGACGCTTGATCAGCTTCGAGTCGGGAGCCCCACAGATTTCGAGCTCGGTTCGACGCTGGCACGACACTTGGATTTCAATCTCGTTTGTTGGACTAGGGTCTTCTTCATCATCTTCTACCAACCAATCGCGAGGTGCCTGCCAGTACTTCCTGCGCATCTTCTTGCCTACACTGCTGCGCAGGAAATTTCATCGTGCTTGTGCCGTTGGCCGCGATCAATGGCCGTGCGTGCCAAGGCATACTCGTGAGCCATAGCGTTGTTATGGATACGACATTGTATCAAAAAGCGTCCAACCAAATGCTAGCGAACTTAAAAAAACAAGGTGGCTCGCATTCTTACGGTACTGCTTAGCTTTACTCGCCTATTCATTGGATAATTCTTACACGTGGCAACATGTGATTGGCTACAAAGACAATTACCGTGGCGTACTTTTACGGTACTCTTGTGGAAGTACCGTAGTAACATTCACGGTACTACCCTATCCAGTACCGTGACTGGCACTACGGTACTCGCTTTGGTAGTACCGTAAATTAACACACTAACAACACGTGTCGCCATGTGATTTGTTTCGAGGGAAAGTATCCAAAGATATGCGTAGGGTAATAGCTTAGGAGTACCGTAATGAAATTTACGGTACTATCTTACATTATTAGTACCGTGATCATTTCCTACGGTACTTGGTACTTGCCGCAGTAGTTCCGAAATTGAACGACCCAACTAACTCACAGAGGCTCCTCATCATCAATAATAGCCTATAATATAGTGGCGCACATCAACGGAATCACCAACCTCTCAGCCTCATGACGTGACTACGGCTTTCGTTCTATCTTATACCGGTGCACGAAAATCGAAGGTCAATAACGCATGAGGTTTTGGAACCCCTCATCATCAATATCATACAATTAACAATTTGAAAGATGCTGCTATATTAGTCGCATGTCTAAACGCGGTCTAACACTACGGATTTCCTTCTTTACGCAGTGGAGGTGCGGCAGCGCGCAGGTTAGTCTGATAGGTCACGGCACTTCGGCGTGTCGCACCTGTGTTTGAAACACGTCGATCCGTAGTCAACAATAATCTCCGAACCTGGATCAATCTTCTTTATCACCTTCACTACTACATGAAACTCACGATTGTGGCACAACTCGAAGAATTCCGTATTCGGATTGCGGTTGTGGTTTATGAACTTCGCGTAGGTTCCCCACGCCTGCGCATTGACAAAGAGCTTCGTGTACCTTTTCCCTCGAGACTGCAGACTCACCACATACTCGTGATGAACCTTGGCCTTATCGAAATCATAATCAGTGTGTACGGGGCCACGGTCACCCCAATCAGGAATGCGGCTGCGGCGCGAACTCCGATTCCGGTCTCGGACTGGAACAGCTCCAACTGTGGAGACTCTTGCATGCTGTTCGAACAATGACCGCGAAACCTGCAATCGTCCTTTGCGCAGAAAATACTAGCTGTCGCGTTCGTGCAAATGTCAGGGTAGCAATCTCCGTCGCAGTTACAGATATCAGAAGGCCAGCTATCCTTCAAAACAACACATTCTTTGACCTGCATAACCAGCGAATGGTGCACTGTGGAGGGCCAAGCAACAACACTTCCAAACTCGATCTGTACGTTGCCTCTGTCGCCCCCTGTCTCTCCACCCTCCTCAGCATCTACTTCCTCTGTGAGTCGTTCATCCTCACCACCATCAGCAGTATCCGCCTCCTCTCCAGCTTGCTCTCAACACTCAACACAGCTTCCACCTCTCTTTCAGACTCATCGTCTTGCACAATAAAAGCTGGGCACTTTGCCTCGTCAACCCGTTTATCACAGAGACGGTGAAGAGCATCACACACACCCGGAACAACAAGGTACGTATGGATGGACTGGGACTTCATCGTTTTCGCGTAATAAATCCGTTTGGAGTCCTTCACGGGCGCTCGCCGGGCTTGGTGGCTTGGCGTCCTAGATTTGGCGATGGGATATGGATTATTCTTGCGCTTCATCTTCTTCTGCTGATCGCCTTGCTGCTGGTAGTTGAAAATCGCGGCGTCAGCAGGATCCGCGGCCTCCAGCCTCACCCGTTTCGGGTCCGTTGTTTTAGTGGGCCCGACGGACTTTCCTTCCTGAGAGGTATCGTCTTTGCTGCTCACGGTGATGGCTATCATGGGATTGCAGGCCGAAGCCGTCAGTCGCACTGGTGTAGCTTGCTGCTCTTGCTCGCCACTGGCATCGTCACTGGCATCGTCGCTGCTGCTGCTCACCAGGTCCACTACGTCCTGCATCTTTCGAACTGACGTACTTGCCACACCAAATTGTACATAACACAGGCTGCCGCAAATTGAGTGCCACACATAAAATTGTGTAACAAACGAATGTCAGATTCAGGTAGAGATGCGGATCAAAGCAGGGTCGGTTTACCAGAACGGCAATGGGCAATGCTCTGCCTGCCTCCTCGTCCTAAGACGAGCGGAGGATGAGCGCGGATCAACATAAAAGAGGAGGACTCCCCGGAAAAAGCCCCTTTTACGAAAACACATAAAAATGTGTGTTTTTGAGGCCGAGCTCGGTTTTTACTATATTTTCTCTGTCGTAAATTCCAGTATCGAATTCCCATAGTTATCCCGTACACTTTGTTATGGCATACAGATGCAACTGACCAATAGCAAGCCTCACTGGAGAGTGAGACGTGCACCTCTGTGCACCCTCTGTTATGGCGTACAATCCCTTCAAGCCAGCCATACGGCCTACAGTGCTCGTCACAAGTTAATGGCCTTACACATGTTGACCTACACAACGACATACTACAATAGCCACGTTTTATTCTTCCTTACCTAGCAAGCAGTACAATAGCCGGCGTGCCCTTATCTACTCGTGGCGCCGCTCGCTGGATAAGCTTGTCGCTTCGTGTACTACAACACACCGCGATGCTTAAAAGGAGAAGGCTAGGCCAACCGGGGTGGCAACGCTGCTGCCTGCATCGGTGGAACTCATGTTGGTTCGCTGCGTTAATGAGCTACGTGATGAAGGCGTGCCTGTCACCCCGAAGATGTTAAGGCTGCAACCCTTATTATAGTGCTGAATAAATGCTCTTTTCATTCATCGTGCAGTAAAGATCGCTTTAGCCGGTACACCTCCAATCATGTCTCTATCACTACAGATCAGATGTACGGCTTAACTAAGGTTATTCGGTATTTCCAAGCAGATCAAGAAGGAAAGTTGGATTTGATGTACCACTCACGTCAGAAAACGAAAGGTAAAAAGGGTCGTCAATTCAACTTATCTAGCAAGTTATCCCACTATACTAAACACTCATTAAATGGAACACAGGCTCTCATCATCACAATCGCCATGCACGCCGCTGCTCTCATTGTCGCATTCGCTGCCTTCATGGTGACCGCGATGCTGGAGCTCGCGTCGCGTCTTCTTTCGTTGCCCAGCTTTTTGGCTCGGACGGCGCAGCACAAAGCACTTACCCAAGGTAGGGGGGATTGATTCGCCCGCAGCAAAGTCGTCATGTCAGAATTCAAAGCACGTTTTCGCTGTGCCCTTATATTCACGCCAAATTTTGTTACAGCGCCAGCATTTGGCATCACCAATCGAGCAGCGCTCACAGAAGTAGGTTGTCACAAACGGCTTCTTGGACTTGTCTGTCCTCAGCAACGCGCACACTTTGCAAGAGCGCTGCCTACGCTTCTGCACATTGCTCACTGACATCCAATCTTCTGATTGCTCATGTGCATGTGAATGGCGCACCGGTGCGCGCCTGCACATCTGGCTCGTTGTCAGCGGAGTAACGACAACACCTGCAAAGTCTTGAGCCTTCAGTTGTAGAAGCTTATTCTGAAGAACACAGTACCACTCACTTCGGGTCATGGCAGGCGTGCCCACCATTGTCGCAGACTCCTTGTGTGGGAGATAAGTGTTCACCACTGCGAGGTCGACAGCCCCAGAAACCAATTCTTGTAATACTTCGTGAAGCGTGCGGATGTCTGGAGATAGTACCGTTGCAACCGATATTGGTCATCCACGTCTGCGCCTCCCAGCCAGCGTTGGTAGTCCGACATCGCAGCCGGGTGCGGCACAGAGATTGCACCAGTCCTCTTGATATTCCTGCTAACTCTCGACTCGGTCATCAAAGAGCCCCTGTACAGGTAGTGCACGGGTTTGCGGTCCCACCAGAGGAAGGCAACCATGTTTGGGACGGCAACTGAGCAAGAAAAATTGAACGCGCCTCGGGGTATGCTGGCTGGTCGACTTGAGCGTCTCTCCTTGATGCGTTCATCGTAACCAAGCCGATTGATCATGATTGTACCGATCACATAAACACCATGTGAAGAAGTTCGATTGCAAGCAGAATCGACGTGTATGCACGGTCAACGACAACGACGTGCCACGGATGACGGGAATTTGAGTCCTGCACGTTTTTCAAATTTCGGACTACTGCCACGGCACCTATATTGTCAAATGAAGACTCGGGACCGTAATCACCGGCGCGCTTGCCCGCATACAACTCGGAGCTAGATAAATACGACATAGCGTACCAAGCCCCGGTCAACAAGGCGTAAGTTACGACATGCAATATTGAGTAAATAAAACGGACATGTGGCAATACGCCGTCCTGGAGTCACAAGTCATAACGCTTTTTGGTCCGTATCGATGGGGCTTGTCCGGCATGAACGTCCGTGTGGTGTTCCGCTTTGACGTCGCAGGTAGAATTCCATCATCGAGGGAGAACACGGATGACAGAGACCATCCTGCCACGAAGCGCTGCTGCATCTTGTCCACAATAGCACGAACCTTCAAGAGCCTGTTACGACTACGAGGGCTCTCATTGTCCACAAAGTTCAAATCTGGGAGAATATCCTGGCACCGATTCCTTCCCATGAAGCGGCCAAACGTTCCAGCGGGCACCGCGCCATCCTCACTCATAGTCCAGTGGTCTGAAAACCGACGCTTCTGCGGGCACAACATGCGTGCCACAAGAAATCCAATAACATCGAGAATTTCATGTGTTCTTCAATTTCAGACGACGCTTGATCTGTTTTGCAGTCTCGGTCCGACGATCTCGTTGCTTGGCATGTAGTACTCGCGCTCGTCTGTCAACTTGGTGCAGCGCGTACCGATTTGTTTCTGCGTTGATCATGACCCACATTGATTTGGGCATTAAGTAGAGAAAGGTAAGTAAGGCGGATTGGCAGAAACCGCGCAACTCGGCCACATGGTGAGCCAACGCGTTGGTCATGCCCGCATAAGCGGTTCCACCCACCTCGAAGGCAGCCGAGGCTTCGGTCCACTGTGTGGCTCGTAGTGCATCCTTGCGCTCCTTCTTGGGCTTGTCTGTGAGCTCACCGCTACCAAGTAGAAGCGAGTCGATAAAAGCTTGGTCCATCTGGACCGCGTCGCTATCCGACAGCTCGTCATCGTCGTCAGTGCTCACCACACATAGGCTCTGGATTGTCTTCGAAATCTTCGCCATCGCTTTCACTAGAGTTGAAGCTTTCGTATTCACCCGTATTTTCTCCACCAGGAATACATTGAACGTCCTGCTTGATGCAAAGTCATGTGCGCAAGGATCGGTCACTTGGTGCGAGTGCCTCTTCTCGGTTCTGTGGTTGCTCAACATCACTGACGAGCCCAGAAGCATCTGACACAGCTGCAGCTTGAAGCGGCGTCTTGCTGAGACGTATCAACCTCCCGGTCATCCGTAGAAAGCCCAAATGCTCTTGGAACTGCGGGTTGCGAAATCTTCACCTCAGCCTTACCAGGCGAATCGAACAGCACGTTCAATGTGGTATGCAAGGGCTGCAAACTCGTGTTAATCTGCGACATACCTCCGATTGCATCAGCACCTTGACTGGCATTGACCGTATCTATCGTCATCTGAGGCGCTCCGCGCGCGGTTGGGGTCTGGGGCGCCACACTCGGGGTTCGGCAGCCGAACTGGCGGCCTGGGGCTCTGGGAATGCCAATAGAGGCACGGAGCTAACGGCCGGCGGCCGGGGCACCGCATTTGCGGTCTGGGAGACCGCAATAGGTTTCAAGAGCGTTGCATCAGACTCGGCAGTCGTGGTCTGGCTCGGTGGGGAGGATTTAACAGTCTGGGGCTCCGGGCCCGTCGTCTGGGGTGAAGCTTGCGTTCACATCGTTATTATCCTCTTCAATGAAGCCAGATTGAAACGAGTGCTCCTCAACTGCCTGCTCACCGACAAACACCTCTGCCCCATCATGACTTACGTATCTCGACTCACCTTCGAGGCCCCTTGGTCGCTTGGATGTCAATCCCGCCGCCCAGAGTTGTCGCAGTCACTGTATCGTAATGTTAGCCCTCTCTGAAGCCGGCGTGTATGTTTCCATAAACATGTTTTGTTGCTTATCACCAACGATATAATCCTGCGATATGTCGAGCTAGGCAGCTCGTCCCTTTCTTCTTTGTCGAAGGAGCGGTAGACTTGCATGCCGTAGATACTGTGCCGGAGTGGCGCAAAGAGCGGGGCCGAGTCCTGAGCCAGGTGGATGAATGAACGACATACCCGTGGCCGAGAAGTAGTTACCCAAGTACGAGATGGTGCTCACGGGGATCTTTTAGATCTTCACGTGCTAGCTCGCGGTTCACGCTAGCATGGCTGCTGAAGTCAAGAGATCTTGGCCTCGGCTAACCACTCAAGTCGCCGGGTATGGTCAAATATGTGAATAAATCCGTCTGTGCCCAAGTTACACTCAGTGTTTACTCAAAACCAGTTGAGCTGCAAAAAACTAAATTATCGGTAAGAAAATCGTGGGAAATTTAGATTTTCTCAGAGATGCTCTTAGAATATGTATGTAGCAATACCTGAGAATCCGTGTTTGCAGGTTTCGATGGTAGTGCGGGTTACGCAGTTTTAGTACTAACATTAATAATAACTACGGTCACCTCATGTTTTGAGATGTAGTATAGCTTAACTTATCCAGTCGATGGTGAGTAATATCCACCAGTTCATGCTTAGTACTAATCCTAATTATCGCTCCTATTAGAACTCAAATAAACCTGGTACATTACTCGTTTGTATTCCTCTATGCGTTCAATTACATTGCGATTGCGACGCTGTACAAACTCACGGTGGGTGTGCACACTCGTTATTTGTACGCGTACGCAGCGAGTTCACTTTGAAAATCCTGTGGAGAATATACGTTCGCGGAATGCTGTAGAGCAACTTCAAAATATTTTCTACTTATGGAAAAGCCTGCACGACAGAACTTGCAACACTCAGGTGAGGGGTGAGTAACAATGGCCGGGGTGGTGAGGGATAGGGTCGTGGTTTCAGCCACGACGAGTTGGGCGAGGTCTATCAACGTGGACGCATTAGCGTCAGATATTTGGATCATCTCGTGTTTTTTTGTCGATGCCGAGAAAATACTTTTTGACGTAAGCAATGCTACAAAACCTATAAACATGAGTGTTTATGACGTTTAAGTATATTATGCATTGCATGTCATGTAGACAGATTGGTCCCACTTCGCAGCCAGTAGCACCAGAGATTACGAGCGTGTTGGCTACAAAGTCAACAAGATCTGTTGCTTCCACATCTTCGTAGCAGCAATCGACTATTGTGCACTTCATTGAAGTGATCGGTGTAATGAAAATCGAAAAATGTGCAAAAGAGGGCTAACGGTCAGCTAACCTGATACTGGTGGCCACAGGACAACCAACAGTTGGGTTGCCCTTCGAAGATCCACAAACTTTCTGAAAATTAGTATGACGTTAGTACTAACTATTCTGAAAGCTTCACGACTGCATGTATATCGATTAATTGAACTAACCCCAACCCGTTGACATAATAGCTTGTGTTCGACAATAAGGATAAGTAGATAATATCGAACCCTGCGTGTCAGGTACCGAAGCCACAGGCAACAACGCCCAATCGTACATCGTTGAGTACAGCGCAGGGTTGAAGCAGAAGAATGGCGTCGTTTCTGCGTGCCTAAAAGAACTGCCTAAAAGTGCCTAAACAATTAGCTACTAATTCGTACAAATTATTACACCAAGTGTGTGAACGTTCAATATCCATAGGACACTCGCGCATTGGCTCTCGTCTGCGGACTTAGCGACAGCACTTCGGTCAATGCGCTTTACCCTGCTATGCTTTCCAGATCGTTCCGTCATGTAGATCGATGTCATATTGTCGCCAAACAATGTCGGAGTCTCATACTCCCAGACTAACTCATCACAGAGCTGGTTCACCCACTAAAGATCTTTGATGCCCTCAACCACTGCAATGTATTCTGATTCCGTAGTACACTTGTGTTCAGTTCTTGATGCGTAACTAATTACATTACCGTCAGTCATTGTTGTGTAAGCACAGATGCTCTTCTTGTCCACCGGATCGTTGACATAGTCCGCATCGTGAATAGCTTCAAGCTTCAACTCGATCTGCCGACCTGTGCCTATGTCCATCACTAGGCCGTAATCCATTGTGTGCTTCATGTAACACAGCCCATATCGTCCTAGTGCAAAGTGCGTATGTTTGAGCTCAGCCAGATACCTGCCAAGGTTTCGAACTGCATGAGCCAAGTCTGGGCGCGTGCCCGACACTAGATAACCCAATACTACCACTAACGGCCGACATGGTGACGGTCCATCACCTTCCGCTGGCTCGTGAACTTGCACCTGGCCTGTAGGTTCAGGTGTCTTTGCCCCCACGGCATGCTGTCATGTGGAAGTGGACCAGTAGTTCCCGCACATCCTATGCCTGCGAGAAAATCACTTGCCGATTTGACCTCAATTCCACGTAGATACTTCACTTCCCCCAGATTCTCGTGTTGAAAGTTCTCTTGCATGGACGCCGCCACACTTGCGCACAAATAACCCAGTCCAATCAGTAGTAAGTCGTCTACGTAGACTGTCACCAGCATGTTGATTTGTCCTACCACTTGGCAGGCATATAGCCCACGATCCTTCTCGATCCTTGTGAAATCAAGGTTAGTAAGTTTGCGATGCAGCGTGTCATTCGAAACCTTAGGCGCCTGCTTCAATTCGTAGAGGCTTTTCGCACCACCGGCACCAACATACCCAGCAGGAATCTCCATGTAGACTTCCTCCTCAAGTGGTCCGTAGAGGAACGCAGTGACCACATCATACAGCATAATCAACTAACCTCGTTGTAAGCCATAGTAGATAGCTGTCCTGATAGTTTCCATTCGTATCACGGGCGTGTAAGTTTCAAGGAAGTTCACTTCGATATCTGGCTTGAATCAGTGAGCAAGGTGATACTTTGTGTGCCGTGCCACCTTGCGCGGACGCCGCAGAGGGCCCCTGTGATTGCCAAGATGCAGCTGACAGCAGCAAGTACGATGAACGCGACAGCAGAAGGGAGAACGAGGACGGCAGCAGCAGATTAAGCGATGACGACAGCAGGACGGGTAAGTATCGGCAGCGTGAGGACAGCGGATACGATGACGGCAGCGCGACAGAGACCGAAGACGAAGATAACCCAGAGCAGGCAGCTGCCACTGACGAAGTGTGGAGCTGCCGAACCCAGGATTGCGCCGCCTGAAAGGGCGCTGAAGAAGATCGCGGAGAATGTACGGCTGAGAGCAGCTGCGAGCAGTCGCCTAGCTTCGCAGCGGAGAAGCCGCCGCGGACCAAGGGCTCAGTCTAGCTTTTGCGAGCTAAGAGAGAGAAGTCGATAACAGAGTCATACCTCCGGTCTGGAGTGGTGACGCAAGAATATATTGCTGGATAGCTGCTAGACTAGACGTGTAGTTCGGTACTTGTCGTATCCGAAGAGGGAACCGGTATCAGCAGCCCGGTGAGGCGTGGTGGTATCTGCCGCCCACAAGTTGCGTGCGTCCGAGGCTAAAAGTGGTATCGGCAGCCCCGGCAACTTAATTGTCGTCTCGCCCGGCACGAACACCCGATCTCGCCCTCGTGGATACGTCCTTGCGCTTCGGTCGACCGGAAGGCCAGTCTGCTGTCGTGTGTGTTTCGATAAGTAGTGCGTGTTAACTAGGACAGTGGATTGGTTTGCCCATCGGACACTACTGTGCGGCCGCAGAGGAAGATCGACACGAGCGGAAGCAAGAAAGAGTATTGAACCCCACACTTACTTGGTGGTCATACAGGGGCCTTCCAACACAGAAGGCTCTCCAGCAGACGAAGACAAGAAGCAAACTTCACGAGACTCGGCCCAGTGGCACGGACCCGTGGACGCAGTGAGAGAGACGTGTTTGGTGGAGAGAGAGAGGTGTGTGGCGGGCTGAGAGAGAGAGAGAGAGGGAGGGAGGGAGGTGTCTGGCGGGGTGAGAGAGAGACGTGGCTGGCAGCAGAGAGTGAGGTCTGGCAGCAGTGAGGAGAAGTGGTTGGCAGAGGAGAGAAGAACGGAAAGGAGTGAGTGGCGGCCGCACGAAAGCAGCAGCCGTAACCAGAATTTATACTAGCAGCAGCAGCACTTGCGGAAGCAGCAGACGAAGATGACGATGACGACAAGATCAACAGGCGCCGCACACAGTGCGAGCACGCCAACGAACAGTGCGACGCCGAGAAGCAACGGCACGCCCGTGAGGAAGAAGCGGCGCACGTCCGGGACTCGCGTGAGCTTGGGCAATAATGACAATGGCGAGGGCGCCGACACTGTAGTGGTGAGCAGTGGCGTCCAGATAGCAGCCGCTGGAGATGGTGGATCGGAAGATGGCTGCAGTGATGATGATGAAGACAACAACCGGCCGCATCGCAGCCAAGACAGCAGCAGCGGACGTGACAGAGGGCAGCACCACGAAGAACCTCCGGCTCGTGCAGCGCCATCCAATCAGCTGGAGCCTGACGCCGACACGCAGCAAGACGACTTGGGCAGCATGAGTTGGTGGGACCTCTTGACCCCCGCACAGCAACGCAGCATGGCACAGCGACTGATAGCCGCGCCGCCTGTGGCAGCAGCCACGCCAGCACAGCCGTAGACTATCGTGGTGCCGGTGCGTGAAGGGAAGCCCCGACGCAAGGGGCTGAAGATTGACAACTTTAAGGGCGAGTCTGGCGAGTCGGCCGAGGCCTGGCTTGCATCAATCTTGGAGGAAGCGTGGAATCAGGAAGAGCTGCGCGAAGACACGTGGACCGCTGGCGAGTTGTTCCGTGGGGCCGTGCAGCACTTGAAAGGGAAAGCGCAGAAGTGGTATCTGTCGCTGACTGAGACGATGGGGCCGGAAGACTGCCCGTTCGCGTTCTTGGTAGAGAGAATGCGCGCGAAGTACGGCCGCCGAGACAGTAAGTAGCAGATTGAGAAGCGGCTGATGAAGCGTGTACAGCAGCCGGGTGAACGCCTGCGCGACTTTGCTGACAGCCTGCTAGACATCGGTTTTGGCAAGAGAGTGTCAGCCGAAACATACATCGAGGCATTCCTCGACGAAATGAACAATGAGATGATGGCCCCTCACACGCGTGGGGCCAACCCGCATACGCTGGAAGAAGCCGTGCAATACGCCGAAGACAAGTGTGGCGAGTATGGTGAGGGTCGCAGTGTGACCGAGTGGAGGGAGGCCGATAGGCTCTACCGGTTGAGGCGTAGCCCCGCCGGCGACGATGAAGCTGCTCGCAGAAGAGGAGAGAAACCGGAAGTGAGCAGCCAAATAGATTGGAAGAAACTGGGCCTCGGATTCGGAGGAGATGGGAAGGCACCCGTTTGTGACATGGCTGGGAAGGCTGTGAGCGGATTGGCAGAAACAGCGAAGAAAGACCCGCTCTCATTGGCTGCACTTCAGGCGCTGATGACAATGGTCGGCGTCGGTAAAATCGCAGAAGCGGGGGCCAGTCAAACAGGCCAGCAGCCGCCAAGTCAAAGGCACAGGCCTTGGAGGTGAAGGCTGAGCGCCGTGCGGACGCGGAGGACGACTACCAAGACCATCCGCGCCTGTAGTATCCCAGGAGCTGGAGGAGTGACGGCGCCGGAGGCACCGGTGGACGTGGTTTTGGAGGACGATGGTGAGGCCGAGGCCGAGGACGTGGCGGTGACCGTGGATACGCGTCAGGGCACTACGGACCGGCCGACCCGAAGCCCATTGCACAACGGAAGGCTGAAAGTGAGTGCAGTTATTGTGGAAAGCGCGGACACTGGTGGCGCGAGTGCGCTGTGCGCGTCGCGACCATGGGCGCTGCGGAAGCCCCGCAGGCAGCAGCAATAACCAGCAGTCAAGGTCCAGCAGGAGCCACGCCAGCAGCAGCAACGACGGCAGCCGCGCAGCAGCAGGGAAACGCCCGGCGACAGTAGAGACGGGGGCTCTATTGTCGGCACGCGCGCGCCCCGACCGAGACACCAGACGAGTGGCTTTGAAGAAACGTCAGCACATTGTGAATGGGCCGGAAGAGATGATGACTGCTCGGCTAGAGTGTGTGGCGGATGACGATGCGCTCGCCAACGGGGAGAGCTGCCGTACGGGTGGTGGTTCGACCTGGGGGAAGAGTAGCACCGCCAGGAATGGTTCATGCTGGGGGAAGAGCAGCCCAGCGCGGAGTAGCGAAGCTTGGGGGAAGAGCGACAGAGAGACAGCGCCGGCACGCAACGCAACTGTTGCTGGTGATGCGCAGAAAGTGACGAAGACAGATGCAGGAGGCGCAGTAGCTGAGAGCGAGTGGCCGAGGCAGATGCGGGCGATGGCAGCCATGACCAAGTCGACGTGATGCAGCCAGAAAGAGCGTTGGGGTCAAGCGCAGGTGCTGAGGGCCCCATGGATGAAGCAGCGGCAGTGCATGAGATGGCTACACTGGCTAGTGATGCAGTCACAATCGCAGCAGCAGCGGACTGTGAACAGCCGACGCCACCGCAGCAGATGCCCGTGGCCCGGCTGAAGAAGCAATTGTTGGTGAGTGGTGGAATAACGACGGCTGCTAAGCGGCGACAACGGCGCCTGGAGACTGAGCTAGCAGCTGCCCGGAATATTTTGATCGCGGAATTACGTGAGGAATTTGCAGAGCGCGCGAAAGTCCTTCGCGAGGAGGTGAAGCGCGTGATCGCGGAGCTCCGTGAGGTGAAGGACTTGCGCCATGAACGACGCCGCCGCCGATATGCGCAAGTAGCAGCCGAGCTAGTCCGTAAGGAGGAGCGGCAGCGCCGCGAGCAAGCGGCCGCCGACGCCGCTGCTGGGAGGAAGCATACGGTGGAGATAACGGCGACGCCGATGACGCCGCAGGCACTTGAAGAACCAGCCGAAGTTAAGACAGCTGCTGAACTGTTGCAGATCGAACGGCAGTACGAACAGGCAGTTCCAAATCAGCTGAAGGAATGAGGATCGCTGGAAGAGATGCGCGCGGAGCGACGGATGGCGCAGAAGGCAGCTAAGTAGTACCGAGCGGCGCGACGCCTGCGACGATTGAAGCAGAGAGAGGCGCTATTGGTGCGCTTGAGAGCAGCTGGAGTGAAACACCGTGTCGCTCGAGCAAGCCGGGCAAGACGCAATCCGGAACCCAACTATCACTACGAGCAGCAGGATCGCTATGGAGACATAGAGCTGAGAGACATAGGCGGTGGTGAGACGCAACGGGTGGCACAGCTGCGAGCAGCAACAGCCGGCAACCCAAGCTGCTTGCCGTCAGTGTTACTGGCTCTCACGAAGCCGCATACGCAGGAGGTGAGGCTGGTCAGCTGTGCGCAGT
Source organism: Phytophthora fragariaefolia (assembly GCA_030267785.1). NCBI lineage: Eukaryota > Oomycota > Peronosporomycetes > Peronosporales > Peronosporaceae > Phytophthora > Phytophthora fragariaefolia. The sequence continues at coordinate 26,125 of BSXT01000025.1, forward strand.
TTATCATTGCTGGGATAGCGTTGCGGCAGTATGGAAGGCATCTGAAACGGGAAGCCCCTGTATACATTGTAGAACGTTTCGGCGGAGGCATCAGCAGAGTGCTAGGAGTATGGAGGTTCACGGGGACCAAGCAATATCAGCAGCGAATAACAGTGGACGCGTTGTTGGTAGACGGCCAAAGTGATGCACTCCTTATCGGCGAAGACTAGATGCTGGAGATACAAATTAAGATGGACTTTGACAGTTGAGAGCTGAAGTACAGAGTTGAAAAGGGACAGAAGGTCATCTTACCCTTTACGTGCCATGGAGTGAGTACATTGCCGCAGAATGGAGAGCGTTGTGCTATTGTGAGGCTAGCTAAGACTGTGAAACTGGCAACTAATACGCGTAGCGTGGTACGAGTGAAAGTGGACGCCGTTGATGGTACATCTGGAGTGTTTCTGCCGAAGCCGAGCAGCAGAAGGCATTTGATGATGATGCCGACGGTCGACACCATTCGCGACGGCATGGTACGGATCGCAGTACTAAATGTGGAGGGCCGCCGAGAGAAACCGCCGGCAAGAGAAGCGTTGGGCAAATGGATACATACAGACGCACACATGGATATCCTTGCAGTGAATGGAGAACTAGAAAGGAGCCGCGTTGCTAGTTGGGTGGCTACCCTTCGCCGAGGCGACGCTAAGCCGCTGCAGGATGAGGATAAACTAGATATCGGTGAAATCGAGATGGCGGACCGTGATTTAGTCGTGGCATTGTTACGGCAGTACGCAGACATCGTTGAGAAGAAAGAAGGATACCCGCCGTTATCTAAGACTGGAGTAGTACATCACATCAACACCGGTAATGCTGCACCGATCATGCTAGGCCACCGACGACACGCAGTTACAGAACGTGCTATCATTGATAAAGAAGTAGATGCGATGCTGAAAAATGGAGTTATTGAGGAAGGTTCAGGAGCTTGGGGTTTTCCTGTCGTGCTCGTGAAAAAGAAAGATGGGACTGTCCGATTCGGCATAGATTATAGGGTTCTCAACGCTATCACGGTTAAAGATGTGTACCTATTGCCGCGCGTTGACGAGACCTTAGAAGCTTTGCATGGAGCGCAGCGGTTCACAAGCCTGTATTTGCACGCTGGCTACTGGCAGTTAGGCGTAACAGAAGAGGATAAGCCAAAGACAGCATTTACTACACGCCGAGGATTGTTTCAGTTTCGCAGCATTCCCTTTAGACTGTGCAACGCGCCGAGCACTTTCCAACGATTGATGAATTGCGTGTTACGAGGTCTTACGTGGGTTTGCTGTCTAGTCTACTTAGCTGACGTTATTATTTTCACGCGAGGCACTGTCGCGCGACACGTGGTGGAGCTCGCCGTAGTTCTCGAAAGGCTAGCCTAAGCAGGACTAAGTCTGAAGGCTGCTAAGTGTTCGTTTGCCGCTACGAGTATGGAATACTTAGGACATGACTTGACGACTGAGGGTATTTGGCCCACAGATCGCTTGATCAAGGCGATTGCCGACTTCCCGACACCGCAAAATGAAGCTGCAGTGCGTAGGTTTGTAGCATTGGCGGGGTACTATCGTAGGTTCATGCCGGAATTTGGGTCTAAGATGGCACCCTTGACGAAGTTATTACGCAAGACTAATGATTGGAGCTGGGGTGAGCAGCAGGACGAAGCTTTCGAATGGGCGAAAGCGTGGCTAAGCCAAAAACCTGTATTAGCGTATCCTGACTACTGTCTACCATTCAAATTGACCACGGATGCATCTAAGACTGGGCTAGGCGCGGTGTTGTCGCAAGACCAAGGCAAGGAAGATCAACCTGTTGCCTACGCTTCGAACGTCAATAGTCCGATGGTTGCAAAGTATAGCCTCTCCGAGCTGGAATGCTTAGCAGTTGTTTGGGCAGTTAAGTTGTTTAGGCCGCATCTCTATGGAAGGAAGTTCACTATAGTTACGGATCACGTGGCACTTAAATGGCTAATGACGGCGAGAGAGCCTGTTGGACGTTTACACAGTTGGACGCTCACGCTCCAGGAGTACGACTTTGAAATACAATATCGCCCGGGCAGAGAGAATCACGTGACCGATGCCCTATCACGAGGACCAGCCGCTGAAGCCGAAGCAGAAGAACCAGAAGCCGAGAACGACCCCGTGATAGTATCGCCGCGGCCCGCCGACGCAATCGTAGCAGCAGCAGTGGATAGCAAGGCCGCAGCCGTCAGACGCACAATGGAGTCTATTAGCAGCAAGCAGCCAGTCAGCAGTTGTAGCAGCAGTAATTCGCCGACTTATAGCCGCACGCAGAACACACCAACTATGTGCATAACGAAAGCGGAGGTGGCGGACGAAGTTGCCAAGCAGGTTGCGAAGAACGCGTTTGCAGCTGATGGGAATTCGCCGACGCTAACTAATGACCTAGACGCCGACATCAATCGTGCAGCAGCCGCAACCGTGCAAACAGCAGTCGTATGGCGAGTAGACGCAGCAGAACTTGGAATCGTAAAGTTCACAGATGACGATATCAAGAGAGAGCAGACCAAGTCAGTACTGGTGCAGACGTTGAATCAGAAAGGGTCTTACCGTGGACAGTCGGTGACAACCAATGCATATGGATTAGTGATCATTACACTAGGAGAAGCCGAAACTAGGATCGTGCTGCCTACTATTTATTGGGCGCTAGCATTTAAGGTGGCGCATGACAGCATCTGGGCAGGACATCTGCGGGTGCAGCAGACGTATGAGAGACTACGGAGAATGTATTGGTGGCCGAATATGCGAGACGCAGTGCGCAGCTGGGTATCCGCTTGTCAGGATTGTGGCTACTGAAAAGCTCGACCGCAAGTTGTAGTGCCGCCTTTGAGAAGTGTTAAGACAGGATTGGTGTGTGATCGCTGGGCAGTTGATGTCGCAGGACCACTGCCGGTCACTGCGCATGGGAATCGTTACGTTATCGCCGCTGTTGAGTATACTACGAGATATGCAGTAGCTGCCGCAGTAGAAGAGCATACAGCGACAAGTATTGCAAAATTTCTGATGAACAAAGTAGTGCTAGTATATGGCCCGATGCGTGAAGTGATGATGGATGGGGCACGAGAATTCGGTAGTCAAGTGGTGTCTGAGTTGCTGGAGTTGCAGCAGGCGAAGCAGTCAACCCCAGTGCTGTACAGGCCAAAGCTACTCGGTCTAGTAGAAAGATTTCATCGCACGTGGAAAGACATCATTAGTTTGTACGTCGATGTAGAGCAGAATGATTGGGACGACTTCTTACGTTGTGCGTTCTACGCATATAACGCATCAAAGCACCCGACGCACGGGTTTCAGCCGAATGAATTGATGCTTGGACGGAAGCTGAGAACGCCCGCAGAACTCCTACGACGTAGCCGACTGAAACACCCGCACCAGACGCTAGTTGATTACCATGAGACGCTGATGCAGGATTTGAAGACAGCCAGAGAACTCGATGCAGTGGCGTTGCAGAAGGAGCAGGCTCGACAAGCCATCTATTACAACCAGAGGAATGTCAGACAGCGAGCCGAATTTAGAACCGGACAGCTTGTATGGATATACCGGCCCGCACGAGGACCAGGCATCACTAAACTTGGACATCGTTGGCGAGGTCCGGGGCAAATTGTGGAGGCCGCAGGATATGATAACTATTTGGTGAAGATGTTGGAGTCAGATCAAGAAGTGGTAACGCATTGTTCATTTTTATTACCCTATTATTACCCTACACATCTACTTGAGGAGATGGCACGCGACGTAGCAGTAGCCTTGCGAGGAGAGGCTATTGCTGCAGCAGACTTCGATCCTGAGGACGAGATAGACGCGCCGCAGGTCGATGGAGCAGCAGAAATATCCTCATCTGTCCCCGAGAATAACTCAGCAGCGGCCGATGAGAATGGTGCCGCAGCAGCCGATGAGAATGGCGCCGCAGCAGTCGATGAGAATGATGCAGCAGTACCTGATGCTACAGGCGTAGCCCACAATCAGCAGTCTAGCCAAGAAGCAGAGACACCCAATGCAGTTAGTGATGTCACCCCAAAACGACGCCGAGGTCGGCCAAGGAAGAACGTACCAGCAGCAGCTATCGCAGACGAACGAGCAGCAGGTAGTTCAACAGCAGACGAACGACCATCGAAACGCCGACGAACGAGGATCATTGCAGCTGTACCCGACGATGCAGTGGCACGTCGAACACGGACGCGGATGCAACGGGATTCGCAGACCAGAGTTGGCAACAGCAACAGCCGAGACGCAGCCCGAAGCGGAAGCAGTACTGAGATGGAAGCCGATGAATCGAACCTGATCAATGCCGACGCGCGAGTTCAAGCCGCGGACGCTGAAGCAGCAGCAACGCGAGGCCCGAATAGCATTGAAGTTAGCCAGCCGCCTAGCGACCGACCTGAGGATGCAGCGCAGACTACCGCAATTGCACCAACTGCAGCGGAAGCCGCTAACGAAACGAGCATACAGCCGATTGAACAGCAGCCAACGGAACAATCAACCGCCGAACAGCAGCGAGCCGAACATCCCGCCGCAGCCGCAGAGGAAGAAGCACAACTCTATGTATTCGCTAGCAGGGGTAGGCGAGGAGCTGATAGCCTCGTACCCGCGCGGCCGAGACTTGATCGCATACGCGCAGATGAAACCGTGGTGGAGCGTAGAAGGAGAAGGTACCGAACTCGTACTGGGAGATACGTATTGGAGTTTGAGCTTGAGTGTATGGGTCGTCGACCTGACGAACCTACCAGACGACTGTGGGTCCACCAGCACGATTACGAGCAGCTGTGGCGTGATCGACGCATACACGCCGACGCAGATGACTACTATGGTGAGCAAAACGACAATGAGTCAGCCGAATCGAACACCGAAGCAACTGCAGCAGCAGACGTCTCATCAGCTCGAGCGCCAGCAGCGGATCGAATCGAGGACGATCCGATGCGGAGGGGAAGAGAGTGAGCAAGGTGACACTTTGTGTGCCGTGCCACCTTGCGCGGACGCCGCAGAGGGCCCCTGTGATTGCCAAGATGCAGCTGACAGCAGCAAGTACGATGAACGCGACAGCAGAAGGGAGAACGAGGACGGCAGCAGCAGATTAAGCGATGACGACAGCAGGACGGGTAAGTATCGGCAGCGTGAGGACAGCGGATACGATGACGGCAGCGCGACAGAGACCGAAGACGAAGATAACCCAGAGCAGGCA
>BSXT01000026.1:0-66321 GCA_030267785.1 Phytophthora fragariaefolia
CTCCTCTTGCATGGCGAGCGTGATCGCTGCCTCGAGAGTACTTGGGTACTCTCGGAAGAGATAGGTCTTCACAGGCCCATCTCTAAGGCCCTTCATGAACGTGACGACCTTTGTCGCCTCGTCTATTGGATTGGTCACGATGTTCGAGACCAAGTACCGCGCTCTTTGAGCGTAAGCATGCACGTCAGGCTTACCTTGTTGCAGATCGAGGAACTCAGCTCTCGCTTTGAACTCGTTTTGCGGGGACTCAAACGCTTGTCTGAGATCCTCCTTGAACACTTCGTACGTGCTAAAGCACGTAGGATCCGTGACTCGGCGTCCATACGTCCAACTCCTTGCTTGTCCGCCAAGACACGACATGGCGAACGCAACCTTCGACAGCGGGTCGACGATACGTCGAGCCGTGATGGCTGTGTCGACTTCCACAAGCCAACGGAGGAGAGGCTCGCCCTCTCATCCAACGTAGCTGTTCAGGTGGAGTTTGAACGACTCCACGCGCGGTGTGGACGGAGTCGACACCGTAGCAGCGATCTCGCGCTGTTCCTTCATGATGAATTCCAGAGCAACTCCGTGTTGCTCTGTCGGTGATAGCGTACGCAACATCGTCGCTACCGGTCGACGAATACAAGGATACCGGTGCGTCCTTGGGCGTTGCGAGGAAGTCCAAAAATGAACTCCATGCTAATGATCGCCACGCACTCGTGGCGTGGGGAAGCGGGCGGAGCGAGGCCTGCTTTGATGCAGCAGGCTTCGCACGTTGGCAAACCTCGCAGGATCGAACCCATTTGTGTATCCACTTGTACATGCGCGGCCAGAAGAAATCACAGGAGATGGCCGCGAACATCTTCTCGCGTCCGAGATGACCGCCGGCGAGAGCGTCGTGGTATTCGTGTACCAGAGGAGCACGAAGGTCGTCATCTGCGGGAATAACGACGCGCGGCGTATCAAACGTATCCATAGCGTAAGTCTGGAGATCGCTGTCGAGATCGTCACGCGGGATTGGATCACGCGTTGGGCGCGTCAACTTCGCGAGCGCATCTGCCGTAGGATTGCGGAGATAACAAATAATACCTGCATAAAATGCGTCGTCGTCATACGCGTCAGCTGTTTTTGACGCAGCGGCAGAACGGGACTTGATACGGTGGCATTAACCCCTGACTCCACGCAAACGGCGCTGCCTTCATCATCGTCTTCGTTATCAGGGGCTCCCTGATAACGCGTTAATCGCCGAGGGTCGTAGTATGGAAGCCGGGAGAGCGCGTCGGCAAGGATATTGTTCTTGGCTGGCTTATAGTGAACAACGAAATTGTACTCGGCGAAGAACGAGAACCATCGTGCCATGCGCTGAGAGAGGTGAGGACTCTTCATCGCCATTCGCAGTGAAGCATGATAAGTGTAAATGGTGAACGTCTGTCCGCCAAGTAGGTACACTCTGAATTTGATCAGAGCGTAGCGCATCGCGAGAAGCTCTTTGTCGTGGACGGGATAGTTCCTTTCAGCAGGCTTCATCTGTCGTGACTGATAGCTCACGACGCGCTCACGGCCCTCGTCGTCGAATTGCATGAGGGCGCATCCGATGGCGAAGTCACTTGCGTCGCACACGACGTGGAAGGGTCGTGATGTGTCAGGCAACATCAAGACGGGAGCGGAAGCGAGACTCTTCTTCACCGCCTCGAACGCATCCTGGTGTTCAGGACGACAATCCCACGACAAATCTTCTTCAACAAGGAAACCAGAGGCTGGATCAGGCCCGCGTAATCTTTCTTATAGTTGGGGAGGGAGTTGGCGAGACCCAGTCATTGACGAAGCTCTGTCTGGTTCTTGAATGTCGGCCAAGGATGAATCAACGATATCTTTTCAGGATCAGCGTGGACGCCATCCTTGCTGACGTAGCAGCCCAACACCAGAATTTCCGGTGCACAGAACACACACTTCTTGAGGTTGGCATAGAGCTTGTTTTCGCGCATCTTCTCGAACACCTGGCGCAGATGCCGGAGGTGTACATCGACGGCGATGAGGCCATCCTCAGCGCGACGTGTACAAAGATGTCGTCTAAATAACTCGGTGCGAACGCACGGAGTGGACGCAACACGTGGGAGACCATGCGATTGAAAGATGTCCTGGACTTGATCTCGCGGCAGTGGCAACTGCCGCGTCACGCAGTACTTCGAGCCGGGCACGAGATCAATCTCGTGTCGAACACCCTGTTCGCCGGAAGTTCCGCTGGGATCTTCTCGGGTAATATGTCCTCGAAGTCGCTCGCGAGCGAGTAGACAGGGTTGTTCGAGTCTTGGAGGACAGGCTAAGACTGTGCGGCGAAACGTTCCTCGCGAACGGACTTCGGCTCAGCTGCCTTCGTCCGCGACGATGAAACATCGTCGGAGACGGTGTTGGCGAGTACCTCGGGCTGGTCGGAACTGGTGAGGAGGCCGATTTGCTCGATCTCACCAGCCTTCAAGTCACGGAGGAAATGCTTCCAGGAGAGACCTGGAAGCCGCGTGATAGTTGCCGCGTCGGAGGGAGGGTTCGTCAATTCGATGGTACGGACTCCGTTTGGTGAGCCCTCCTCGTACTCAACGACGTTGAGTTCTTTGCGTTGTTGTACTGGTCCGATGGTAGGAGCTCTGGGACGGAGACGGCGGTGTGGTGCAGTGGTATCGGAAATTTCGCCGTCGATCTAGACCCATCAACCTGGGACGAGGGATGTACTACCGCGGAGTAATGATCAAGTCACTAAAGTGATGTTCAAGTGGTGACAGCCCGTCCCGGGCGATTTTGATGCAGATCAACGATATCGATCTTGACGGGGGTGACGTCGATCTGGAAAGATAAGTGTCAAATCTCAATCCCACTGATGACGCAAACAAGGAATAAAGGGTCAGTGAGGCCACGCGTCCTAGTGCGCCACTACTGGCTCTCCAGGAGCAGGGAATTAAATAGGTCAGATCTAGGAACATGCTATCACACTAACAGAATTGAATTTCCCTTCTACATCACAAGTGGTCTTCGCCTTCACGCTACCGTGTACGGGATATACATTGGCCCGCCCGCAGCTCGACCAGGACATCGAATACCCCAAGATCGAAGTGAACCCAGACGCCAAGATTGCTTGGCCTGGCGTCTGTCAACCCTCGTTTCAACCCACCGCTAGAGGAAGCGGCAAGCAAGGAAAGGAATACCCCCCCCAGGCAACCCCTGGCTAAGATCGACATCGGCCTACGAGTCCAGATCAAAGGAACCCAAGATCGACGACTCAACCATACATTGGCGCAGGGAGTAGAAATATCCCCGCTGCTGCCTTGACTTCCCGCTGCCCACCAGGCAGTCCAAGGCTCTAAACCAAGCGCGTCTTCTGAGATCACCCGAAGAGCGATCCAGCCCACCGACGGGTCCACAAGGTGAGGATCAACACTTTCACGGAAGATCGGAGTACCCCCTCCGTTAGTCGGCAGTTCGGGCGCCGTGTGCAAGAGGATCCCGCGACATTGAAATTTCGCGTAACCACTTCGCTACAATGGTGCGCGTGCCCGGAACTTTGGGCGACTTGGGATTTCACCGTGAGGCCCCCAAGAGGATACGCAAAGTGAGTTTGGACAAGGGAATAAGGCGTCGACGAATATCGGATCACCGACGACGCCGCTAAATCAAGATCGATCCGCGGAGCGGCAGAGTTTTGGGAGGAGCTCAACCGACGGAACAGAGGAGGGTCCAGTTATGGACCTCGAAGATAAACTTCGACCTCCTCCCCAGGTCCCCTCGGGGACCCCCGCGGGTCTGGATAAAAATCTAGACCCGCCGGACAAAAGTCCACCGGCGCAAGCCGGAGCCAATACGTCCACCCAACCACGAAGTGCTAGATCAACGCCGAAAACGAAGACCTCAAAAGCGAAGCCTTCACGCAAGAAGATCAAGGCACCTGACTCCGAGACTGAAGATCGTGGTGATCTCATGTCTGACGACCAGCTGACCAAAGCCTACTATAAGAAGGAACTGCATACGTTCCTGATCAACGATACTGTGATGCGTGTCCTCCGGCCAAACTTCTTGGCGAACCCCAAGGACCTGTGTCACCACCGGCGGCTGGATGGAACAAACTATCGGCCACTAAGGCACTGATGCGCTTCCTCAAAAAAACTGGCATAATCACCGAATCATTTGAGGCAGAAGCGCTTTTCGATCTGAAGCTCAGTGAGATCAAACAGTCAGTACAAAGCTTGTTCGAACTCCTGGTACCTCTAGTCGCCGAGCCAGATCAAGCACAGAAGCAACCGACCCAGTCAAAGTCAACTGCAACAAGAGCGACACTGACAGTAGCCAGATCGACGCCAATAGTCGCTCCAGGTGACCAGACTGCCGCGTCGGCGCCTTATGTATCTGCTACGGAAGAGGTCGAATCAAGTGACTCGGAAGAACCGCCTCGCATGACTTTAGGACCCGCAGGTGCAGCCATTCTTCAAAATCGTGTGAAACAGACCGCCGGACTGACGACTGAAAACCCAAGAGATACCCTGGAGGCAATGATGAATTCGAACCGACACCCGCCGGAGAAGCTGGAGTCGTTCTTTCAAGCGGCCATGGAAAAGTTCCTGAAGGAACAGCAAGTGCCCCAGACACGGCCGAAAATAGATCGACGGAGGATCAAGATGTAGAAATGGAGTCAGTCGGATCGCCAGACCAACCCATTACTGCCTGGGAGTATGATCCGAACGATCTCGATCTCGGCCGACCGGCCCGAGCCACCGTCGCTACCACAACGGCCACCACGAGTGGCCAAGCAATAAACACCCACGGATCCGGGTGTCAGCTCTGTCAGAACTGAAGGAGTTCGCAGGCAAAGATGGTGATGAAGATCGAGCCCGGTCCTGGTTGGGCAAGGTGAAGTCAGCATTTATCCGAGACCAAGCGCCAGATCAAGAAAAGTGTCTGGTGTTCGGCGATCTATTCACCCGACCAGCCCGCAATTGGTACCGCCAGCTGAGCCGCACCACCCGCAGTACGTGGAGAGACCTCCACCAGAGCTTTCAAGTTCAATACTGTGGACGGGGCGTCTCGGTCGCACGGCAGTATTACCATGCCAGAAAACGATCCGACGAATCACCTCAGGAATATCTACACCGTCTCAATGTCGCAGGATTGCGCACTCGATTGCAGATCAAGGACAGTCCGCCGGATGTCAGACGGGAGCATGTCGAGCATTTCATCGAAACACTTGACGATCACGATCTGGCAGATCAGCTAGCTTTGCTCCGAAATCCGGACGCAGAGACCCTGGAAGAAGTCTTGCGATCTCGCAAGCGTGCAAAGTCAAGACAGAGCAAAACGGTGTATGGATCGATCATGCCTCGCCAGAAGTCACCTGCTGCAGCAGCGGGAACATGGGTGGTTCGAGCTGTTCATGTACCCGAGGACATAAGTGACTCCGACGAAGAATCCGCCTCAAGATCCCGCTCGCGGGATCGCTGGTCTATGTTTTGCGACGCTTGGGTGGGTCCTCCGATCGGCGGCCAAGATCTCATACTCGGCATGGACTTCATGGTCCCACCTGGAATACGACTTGATCTTGCCGATGGGACGATCTGCTTGCCCGACGAGGTGCGAATTCAGCTGGCTGGGCGACGACCACTATATGGTGACAAAGTGGAGCAGGTACGATGGGGGTTATTATAAGATCGATACGGACAGATCGGAGGAAGTCAGATTGCGAACAGGGCTATCAGACCGACAGAAGTTATGGGTTACACGCGGAGATCGCTGGGTAGCCACCTATATTGCGGGGCCCGGGCGGTCCGGCTACTTGCGCCTAACTAATGTAAGCGAGCGCAAGCTAATTCTGCATGGGGATACGAAGATCGCAATGTGGCTTACTGGAGATCGCGTACCGCGCCGGCCTGGATACGTCTCGGTTGGGTCACGACGCTACGCAGAATGGCAGAATCTGGCCTACCAGGCGACCACCGACGGAAACAACGTGACCCCGGAGCAAGAAGAAGTGCATGGGCCAGTTGTGGAGCGGCCTCTATACCCAACTCCCACCTCGATCTTGAAGCGGCCTCCAACTTGTCCCTTGGGGACGGCGGCCGCCGGGTAGATCAAGGGTCGGGATCATGACATAGACTCCCTCTCCAATGTCCAGGGACTGCAGCTCCGGTCGACCGAGGCTCAGATCACAACATCACGAGCGCACGGTTTCACAAATAAAGCTGATATATGTTCCGCCCACGTCATACAGAACCAGGGACCGCGGGCGTTGAACTCCGATCAGCGGCTAAACACCAGTGCAAATCAGTGGCATGATCAACGGCGTGTCTAGGGAAGAGCAACAAATCCAGATGGTTTGGGCAATTTTTCAGGTGAGCATAAACATATTCCTGAACATATTTCTGCCAATGACGCCCCAAGCACACATTCAGCCTCCGTCGATCTTGGGGATAGAGTCGCTGATCCTGGGGATGAATCAAAGAAAGTGGTGATCTGTATGCGGACGACGTCGAGGGGCACCTAGCGGTACTCCCACAGGTTACACCTACCACCAAGGAAGTCAAGATTGAGGATATTCAGGTGGGGGACCCCCACGGCAACACGCAGGAACAAGTCGACCGGCTGAAGCATATCATCTGGCGCCGACGGCATCTGCTGATCGGCAAAGGTAATGCCTTACCGCCGGCCGCAAAAGGGGCGATCTGTGACATAGATGTGGGAAATGCCAAACCGGTTGCCCAACGTATTAGGAAGGTGGCACCACAGTTCCACGAGAAGTTGTTTCAGTTGATCAAGGGGTTACTGTCTGCCAAGATCATTCAACATTCGACTTCGCCCTGGGCATCTCCAATTGTGGTGATTGTCATCAAAAATGGGATTGACATCCGCCTATGCCTTGATTATCGGCTGGTTAACAGTCTGACTAGGCTGATGGTGTATCCTATGCCATTGATCAACGATCTACTTGACGATCTTGACAAGGTCCTTTGGTATTGTTCATTGGATATGGCGAGCGGATTCTGGGTGGTGTCTATGACCGATCGGGCTCGTGCGATCTCGGCATTTATCACACCCTTTGGATTATTCGAGTGGAATCGCATGCCCTTTGGGCTAAAAAAAGCACCGCAAATCTATCAGAGGCTGTTAGATAACGCGCTATACGGTTTCCTGAAGATCAATAAACGTCAAGATCATCAAGCACGAAATGCGGGAGATCAAGGTCAACAACGTCCAATTGATCTATTCCGGGACGGCGAACCTGATACGGATAAAGCATCCTCCGTCCTGGGTCGTCGATCTTATATCGACGGCATCCTAGTGACGGCGGAATCATGGGATATGCTGTGTGAGCGTGTGGATACACTCTTAGACGCCTGTGATGAGTGGAATTTATCGATTAGCGTAGCAAAAAGCTTCCGGGGCCTAAAGAAAGAGGATTATCTCAGACATAGGATCTCGGCCGGAGGAATGGAGGCTCGACCTAAGGATTTATCATCACTTGCCGATCTACCCTTCCCCACAACATTAAGGTCGATGCAGACATTCCCGGGTAGCCTCAACTATTATAGCAGATTCATCGAAGATTTTGCGATCTATGCTTCGATCCTGTATGAACTGCGAGAGACCGACTTCTTCGAGGCAAGTGGACAAGCCAAGACTAGGCTGGAAAGTGACTACCAAGATCAACTAGACAAGTGGACTGGGGCCACCAAAGCTTTCGTCGTGTTGAAAGACGAGATCGTTAATGCACCCAATTTGACACACTTCGATCCAGATAAACGACCGGTGGTGATTTGGTATGCTAGCAAATGGGCAATCTCAACCGCTCTCGTGCAAGAACACGAGGGAGTATACAAACCCGTGACATTCACCAGTCGAACGCTAAAGCCCAACGAGATCAACTATGGTATCGTGGACAAAGAAGTATTAGCACTGCTCAGGATGTTGAATGTAAGTTATACGGAACTAGTGACAAGATCGATCAAGGTTCTAACCCGTCACTCAACATTAGCATGGATGCTGAATTCCTCCGGGCTGCAATGACGTTTGGGAAGGTGGGCTGCATTTCTCTCAAACTGGACGCTGGAAATCGTAAAGTGTACGAAAGGGGAAGACGAGATCTTAGGCGTGATCGCCGCAAGCATCACGCCACGGGAAGACGTGGACTCGATCTTGACGTCTATCGCGCCCAGGAAGCAACCTAGACAAGTCATCTCGATGCCCCTCCTACGGTAGAATCCGATGAAGAACTCCTGGTAGTACGTTTCGATGGGTCTGCGCGTATTAAGCGCGGCGGTGGGGCCTTCAGTGCAATTGTGTGGAGCCTACCTGATTGGACGGTGATCTCAGGTGCCTCGGAATATAAGGCCAATATCACGGTAAATGATGCGGAGTACCATGGTCTCCTCCTGTGTTTCGATCTGCTGGCAAAACAACATGTGGATCACAATAGACTGATTATCTGTAGAGACTCCAACCTGGTAATACGACAAATGCGGGGAGAAATTAAATGTAAGGACCCGAGCCTGAAACTATTGCGGCAAAAAGCTATGGAAAAGCTTCGATCTTGGCCAAATCACGAGTTCCTGCATGTAAAACGAGACTGGAATCAGAGTACCGATAAATTAGCGAGTGCGGCTTTACAACGGAAAGCGGGCGAGCAGGTTACCTCCCAGATTGATATTGACGATCTAACAACGCTCAATCGACTCGCTGAATTACTAGTTCCCCAGTCTCAGATATCAGTGGTCAAGATCGCCGCAACCACTAGGTCACGACAACGACGCGGCTGGGAAATGCTGCAAGAACCGCTGGTGCAGAGAATGGGGGTGGAACGGATAGGCCGGGCTCAAGACGAAGAAAAGTGGATCTTCGATCTTAAGAAATATCTGACTGGAGACGTGCGTGAACGTACATCGACAGAAGCCAATTCATGTGCCAAGAGCGGAAGATTTCGAACTAGATGAGGCCGGATTATTGTTCTATTGTCCACCCTCGAAGCAGTCCTGCGAAGTCCGCGATCTTGTGACCAGACTCGTGATCCCAGAAACGCTCCAAGAAGATGTCCTTCACCATTATCACACCAGCCTTGTAGCGGGGCTACACATTCAACCAACCTCCACATTAGCGCGACATGCACTAATGGATACATTCAGGTGGGCCACATGCAGTGTGGTCACCATTCATAGTAGGAAGCACTACTATTGGCAGAAAGCAACAGATATCTGCCAATAAGAAGCATACATTAGGATAGAGATTCTGCCAACCACTCGTTGGCAGATCCTCTCTTTATAGATATCAGTTTTAGGAGGCAAAGCCGAATTTAACATTTCAAATTCAGTTCTCATTTTCTACCAAAAGCTTATTAATAAGTCTTTATTTAGATCTAGCTATACTTAGTGAGCTAAGTATGCTTAATCTAATATAAATACACCTACGCTTCCTCCTACACGTTGCGCACACGTGTAAGCTAAAGTAGTGAGCTAAGTAAGCCCACTACAAGCCTTGAAGGAGGACACCAGGGTATCGGACGAACGTACCAACAAATAAGGGCCCACTTTCACTGGAGGGGTCTGTACAGAAGCGTACAACAATATGTCGATCAGTGTGTGGATTGCGAGACGGGGAAAGGAAGGCCTACTATGGAAGGGGGGTCGCCTGGTAATCTCCAGGCGACCTACCCGTTGCAGATCATTGCCATGGACCATATCCCATCTCTGCCTAAGTCCTACAAGGGCAATACCGAGCTGTTGATCTGGATTGATCTATTTACTGGCTACGTCATCGCAAAAGCTAGTGCGTCCCGGACTGCCCAAACTATCGCCGAGAACTATGAAGAATGTGTGTTCCGTCGATTTGGTGCCAGTGAGATGATTCGGCATGATCGAGAACCGGGATTTATGGCTGACTTCTTCAGATCATTCAACAAGATCGTCGGACAGAAGCAACGCGCAACAATGGCATACCGACCCCAGGCTAACGGTATAGCAGAACGTATGGTACAGACATTGACTCGGTCCGTAAAAATGTATGTGTCGGATATCAACCAACGGGACTGGGATGAATATGCGGAGCGACTGACGTTCGCTCTAAATACCGCTCAAGATCGAGTGCGAGGGGATACACCCTTTTATTTAATGCATGGATGGGATCCACGCACTACGTTAGAAGCCATGATTCCCCTTGGGTCAACACGCCGTCGAGATCGCGAGCCGTAACGCTGGCGTTACCATGTTCAACGCCATTACCAGCAAGCGAGAGAAACTGTCAATGAACGATTACGAGATGCGATCCAAAGCCGGGCTGACCGCCATAATGAGTCAGTCTATCCACCCCTACGAGATCGAAGTTGGTATGCAAGTGTGGCTTTACCTCGATCGTGGGAAGGAAGGGTACGCACAGAAGTTGGCACACATGTGGCATGGACCCTGCAGGGTGGCCGCGATGATTGACACTCATGCGGTACGGCTTGAGATCGCGGGGACGAAATATCGGCTGTTCCTCATAGTGCATACGTCGAAATTGAAACCAGTTCAAAACTTTTCAGATCGCCCTAAGGTCCCCCTCGTAATTGAAGACCAAGATCGATTCGATTTTGACGAAGCGTTCCTCCCCGAAGTTAGTTGGGACACCAGCCTAGCATAAGGTGAGTACGAAGTGGAACGCATTACAGACATGAGATCAGGCCGCCGAACTCGATATGGAAGGACCATGAGAGAATTCCTGGTACATTGGAAAGGGTATCAAGAACCTACCTGGGTGGACGAAGCTGATCTGAACTGCGGAGCTATATTGCATGCCTATTTCCGACGGCAAGCTAATCAGCACCGGTTCAATGTCGTGCAGTCGCACGAAGAAGCCAGACGAGCGGGAGTCGCGGGTGAGCTGGTCACCGCTGTGCGATGAGAATTGGGAAGAAGGACCCGCGGGGAGGCCGCGAGTCCGAAGGGACGGTGGTTATATGAGTAATTGCATAAGTCGATATGAGCATGTCTGAAGCATCAGGGTCAGTGAAGATAGTACAAATGTTGAGATCGACTCAGAAGGAAATGGATATGAAGTACGTGGAATTGTAGTTATGAAGCTTAGCGATCAGAAGCCATGAGCAGGCTGCGCCGGCTCGGTTTCGACGCTTGCGTCGTTGCTCAGGATAGGTGGATAGCGCTGGGTCTGTCGAATACATGGCCTCGGAGACCGGCAAGAAATGGGTGGACTCCCAATAGGACTGGAGGTGTCTCTCTTCCAATTCCAAGTAATCTTGCACGAAATTAGGGGGCAGTCGACGACCAGACACGGCAGGAATGAAGGTCAACGGAGCTTCTCCATTACTCAGCTTGGACCACGGGGAAGTATCCATCAATGCGTCCACGGTAGCGCCAGTAATTAAATCCTCGTAAGAATCTGGATGGGGGTGAGAGGCAGGATCTATCGCAGGAAATAATCATTCCGAAACACTCGTTAAGAGGGCGCTCAAGGTCTGAACGTCGATCTCGGAAACCCGCAAGCTGCCGACTGCATAAACGTCCCACGGAATAATATCAGGCTGGCGAAACAACCGCGCACAATCTCCAGGAATCCACAACCTGCGAGGCACAAACGTCGGGAACAAGGGGGAATCGTCGATCTCGTCGGCCTCCAAAGTAGCACCAGCAAGATCGCCAACCGCAGGGTCATCACCAACATGATCCTGGGGGGAAGATCCTACACCACCCTACGTTGCCACTATTTCCGGAGGAACTTCCAGACGGCGAATCTCCATCTCCATCCTTGTCGATAATTGGATGCAGCGCCCTATGACCCGGGGGCAACGAGCCTCGACGCCGAAGGGAAGATCGCGAACGTGACAAAGCAGATAGGACTTCGTTGTCTGTGCCGTCATCCTTCGTCTCCTCCTTCTCTTCAACCGCCTCACGCTTGTCAGACCCAGCGATCTCCGGCAGAGTTGTGTCACTCACGTTCTGCAGAGCGATCTCGGGTTCCACTTCTTGGAGTTTCGAATCGGAAGATGGCGAAATGTCAGGCCCCTTGGAAGGCTCGGGAGGGCGGTCAATCTCTGCGGCCGCGTCGGCAGTATTCCGGTTTCCATCGTCAGAAGCGCTGGACATGGAATCGTCGATCTGGGCAGAGTCGCCCGACGGATAATTCTTCCGGACAGGCGACTGAGGTCTTAGGTCCAACACATCCCGAGGGGCGGAGGAGGCAGCGTCAGTACGCTGAGACTTGTGGGCTCGACCAGCGGTAGTAGATGACGCTGTCGAATAAGTGGCGAAAGACGAGGGAGCCGGCAGGTGAACGTCTTGGCCCATGACGGTCGCAATAGCCCACATCCGGCGGTACGCATTGGAGTACTGCTCTTGGAGCCGAAGGTAATCAGACACGATTACCTCGCGATCTTGGGCCAAGGCATCTCGATCGCGAGCGATGGAGTCGCGATCCTGTATGATGGCCTCGCGATCTTGATGATGTCCGGCTATTGTCTGTTGTGCGGCCTGCAGAAGTCGCTCGTTTTCAAGACTGTTAGATCGCCACCGAGAGGTTTGCTCTTCCAAGTGTGCAATAGAGGCCCTCATGGAAACGACATGAGCCGCTATAAGCGAATCATCAAAGATAAGCATGTCAAGATCAGAAGAAACAGCGGACAAGCAAGAACAATGTGAACGAGCTTACCTTGTGCCTGAAGCTCGGCTCGCCGCTTGATGACCCGCTCGGACTCCATCTGGCGCATCTCTTCCGCCCTCTGACGGCGCAGTTGGGCATCCCGCAAGCTCTCCTGCAAGCTGTCGCGTTCCTCTCGAAGACGTGAGACACATCGATTTAAGGCGTCAGCTTGACGCCGAAGTTGGCTGGCGGCTTCCGAAAGAGGTTCTTCGGATTGCTCAAAGCCAGACACCGCTGCTGGAGCGCCGAGTGAGCTACGTTGAGCTCATGCAACTCGCGATCTCGGGCCACCAGTCGGCGAGACAGTGGCGGCGGGGGAGCGGAACCAAGATCGGGGTGGCTGGATAAAGTAGCAATCTGGCTTTCAAGATCATGCACTTGATGCCGAAGCCGCCCAACCAAATCCTCGGCCTCACTCGTTAACGCTTCTGCTCTTGCAGTCGGTCTTCCGTGTGGGCTATCTTTTCTTCCAGGTTTGCAACATCGGCGTCCCGCAAGGCCAACAGCTCGTTTGCTCGCTCCAGCCGGTGTTGCAACCTATCGTGCTAATCTTGACAGAACTGGGAAAATGCTTGGGCTGTCGTCCCTGCAGACTCGATCTGCAAGTGAAGCTCGGCGGCATGGCAGCGTGAGATGGTGTGAGCACGCTGGAGGCACGAATGCTCCTCGCGCAACTCGTCGACTGCACTGTCTCGAGCCACGGAATCCTCCACAACCCGGAGGGAAGCTTGGATCGCTTGAATTGAAGCCCGAATTTCAACTAAGTCGAGGCCGGGTCGATCCAGGTGAACCGTTGGCGCGTTCGCAGCCTGCCAGCATGCCACGCAGGAACGTAGAGCCATGAAAGCGGGATCGTGATCTGGAATTCCGGAACCCGAAGAAACTGCAGCCGCTAATAGCAAGCGCAAACCCGATAATGGCGATCCAGCCGAAGATTGTACATCATGACTTGAGGAAGTGGGAGCAGGGGACGAAGGGTGATGATCTTGGTCGGCAGCCCCTTCAGAAGAATTGCGGCACGAATCCATGGCTTGGTGAGACTTGATCGGAACACAGGAAAACGGCAAGTGGTGTAACAAGCAGCCGCCGTTGTGCAGCGCCCGTTTGTACAGGGGACGGTTGTGGTGGAGCGGTATCAGAACTTTCGCCGTCGATCTAGACCCATCAACCTGGGACGAGGGATGTATTACCGCGGAGTAATGACCAAGTCACTAAAGTGATGTTCAAGTGGCGACAGCCCGTCCCCGGCGATTTTGATGCAGATCAACGATATCGATCTTGACGAGGATGACGTCGATCTGGAAAGATAAGTGTCAAATCTCAATCCCACTGATGACGCAAACAAGGAATAAAGGGTCAGTGAGGCCACGCGTCCTAGTGCGCCACTACTGGCTCTCCAGGAGCAGGGAATTAAATAGGTCAGATCTAGAAACATGCTATCACACTAACAGAATTGAATTTCCCTTCTACATCACAAGTGGTCTTCGCCTTCACGCTACCGTGTACGGGATATACATTGGCCCGCCCGCAGCTCGACCAGGACATCGAATACCCCAAGATCGAAGTGAACCCAGACGCCAAGATTGTTTGGCCTGGCGTCTGTCAACCCTCGTTTCAACCCACCGCTAGAGGAAGCGGCAAGCAAGGAAAGGAATACCCCCCCAGGCAACCCCAGGCTAAGATCGACATCGGCCTGCGAGTTTAGATCAAAGGAACCCAAGATCGACAACTCGACCATACATTGGCGCAGGGAGTAGAAATATCCCCGCTGCTGCCTGACTTCCCGCTGCCCACCAGGCAGTCCAAGGCTCTAAACCAAGCGCGTCTTCTGAAATCACCCGAAGAGCGATCCAGCCCACCGACGGGTCCACAAGGTGAGGATCAACACTTTCACGGAAGATCGGAGTACCCCCTCCGTTAGTCGGCAGTTCGGGCGCCGTGTGCAAGAGGATCCCGCGACATTGAAATTTCGCGTAACCACTTCACCACAGCGGCGGCCTGATCTGTTACGCGGAGACTTCCTCAGTCGCCTCGAGCCGAAGCTCGAGGCCGAAATCTCGCTACATGAGGGTTCGCTGGGTGACACTTCACCCCCCCCTCTAGGCATGGGAGCTTTCTCCCGACCACGCCGGCGTCGCGCAGGATAGGGGCCTGCACGACAGGCACATCAGCTAACGGGAGCCGCTGCTCGACCGACGCATTCACAAGCGGGAGCCGCTGCTCTACCGCATAGTTCTCGGGCGGGGTCCGCTGCTCCACCACATAATTCTCGAGCGGGAGCCTCTGCTCAACCGCATAATTCTCGAGCGGGAACCTCTACTCAACCGCAATATTCTCGTGCGGCAGCCCCTGGTCGACCGCAATGTTCTGGCGCGGGAACCGCTGCTCGACCGCGTAGTTTCTCGTGTCCTCGCAGGCCCGCGAGGACGGACCGCTGGTTGGTTCGACGATGGTGGCTGCACACGTCAGACAGCGAGGGCCATCGCACACTCGCTGTGAGAGCTGCGTCGTGGATGAACGGCCGACGACGGCGACATGGGGCGACGGGGCGACAAGTAGGTGAGTGAACACCTCACTGATGTCGTAGTCGGCGCGCCTCCAAACCGAACGGGCTAACCAGTCAATCTCGGGCTGGTAGCGGGCAAGCCACGGCATGCCTAGGATGCAATCAAAGGCGTCATTCATCTCGATAACCAGGAAGTCGTCGTTGGTGGAGAAGCCGTCGAAGGTATATCCCAGCGACACAGTCTGTCGCGGGGCACGGTGGGACTTGCCGTCTACCAGCTTCACAGCAATCTCGCCCGGCCCAATCCGCACACGCACTCGAGGCGGGGGAGGGCCGAGACAGTCGCCACGAATGAAGTTGTTCGTGGCTACGTAGTCCAGCAACGCGCGGAGCGGACGCTCCGCGCCAGCGACGTGATGAGGATCAGTCTGGAATCGCCGCACGTGGTGGTGGCATTAAAATGTGCGTGAAGCTCGGGGGGGGCTAGGAGGACCGGTTGCCACCGAAGGGCCAGGTCCTCTGTTCCAGCCAGTAGGGCGCCCCGCACCTACTGCCCTCGAGCGTTTTTTGGGTGAGACGCCGGGAAGGTGTCGTCGGCATCGCCGACGACTTTACGCTGGCCAAGCCTGGAGCTGGAGCGCGACAGACCGCTGCGCGATGACCGAGCTTGCGACAGCGGTAGCAGACGAGCTGGCGAACGTCGCGAAGATGGTTGTCGTTGTTCGGCCGCGGACCGCGGGAAGTCGAGGTGGAACGCAACCTCGACTCGGCCTCAATGGCGTCGATCACTATGGGCTCGGGAGTAGACACCCGAGCATCCGGCGTCAGCGCTCGCGCGTAAGAAGATGCAACCGTGTAATCTTCGCGAAGCGCGAGCGCGAAAGCGGCTTCAAGCGTCGCTGGCTCCGCTCGCGTGAGGCAGTACCGAGTCATGCCCTCACGCATTCCAAAAATGAAGACGTGTACTTTGGAGGCAACGTTAATCGGGTTTTTGACAATACACGAAACCAGGTGCCGGGCTTTCTGCATGTAGTCGCGCATGGGCATCTTCCCCTGTCAGAGGGCGAAGAAGGCCGCACGCATGCGCGACTCGTCTTGAGGGGGCTCGAACGCAAGTCGGAGGTCACCCTGGAGGCTCTCCAGAGTCGAGAAGGCTTCGCGGTCAACGATGAGCTTGCCGAGGGCCCATTCCTCGGTCTTGTCAGACAAGCGAGATAACTGAAAGTAAACTTTCGCCGACGGCGCTTCGATCATCCTCGAAGCGATCGCGATGTCGATATCGCAGAACCATCTGTTCTCCGGAAGGCGCTCTTTCCCGACGCCGGAGTAGGTAGACGTTTCTTCACGGCATCGTTCCGTGAAGAGTGCGAGGGAATTGGTACTCGCCGCTTAGCCTCGGCGAGCTCGCGCTCCATGAACTCTTGGATGGCTTGACGCTGATGGTCGGGGGTCGCTGATCTCAGCAGCGACGTGACGACGAACTGTCCGGACGCCGCCGCGAGGCAATGTAGCGCTTGCCATTTAATGTTGGTGAGATGTAAAAAAAGTCAAACGCTCCAGGGTAAACCCTGGAGCCGCCGATGGCTTGTCTTCACTCATCTCGAACTTGGTCTTTGGAAGGACTACGAAGTGCTACCAGGTGTAAGGGGGTACGAGGTACCGTCACTAGCGTACACTGTAGTTGCAGGAGGAAGCTTTAATAATAAAACCAAGTGTCGGGTATGGGGTAAAATCAACTCTGTTTATTTTTGGGACGGAGGCGGCGACCATCCGTCTTCTTGTGAACCACTCAAATCTAAGTCGATACCTGATTGGCTGAAAGGGGTACCTTCATCCAATCCGGCAATAACAACGGGGCACACGCTAGCCGTGTGCCCGTACCTACTTTTGTGTATGTATCCTACCTACTTATTTAACTCTCTGTATCAGCCCGTTACAGATCGGATCTGGTCTTCAGTTTTTATCCCAACAAAGCTCAGCCGACCTCTCGGGGGAGGGAGAGTGTTGTTGGTAGAACTCGTTCCTATACGGAACGGGGAAGTGTCGTTGTGATCCTACACGACAGCGGGGCATGTTCCGTGGTCAAAGTGGAGACCGGTTAGGTAGCAACGCGATGCGCCCTTGCTCCAGCAGCAGAGTGAGCAACTGCGCAGAGAGCCCGGTTGCTTGTTGATGGAAATCGACCGTGCGAGGAAAGTATGTCCTCACACCGGGATTGGTCGATATTCGACGCTAAGTGGGGGAGGATGTAACGGGGTTACATGAAAGAGTGTCACGTCACTCTTCCCCTGGTGTGGTATACACTAGTTATGTGCTGCACACATGGGTACACGGGTTTGGTGTGCCCCCAGCCACCCAATAGGGGACTGGTGCATATTATATAGGTTTCACTATAGGTAATAGTTAGTCTGTATTACAGGCCAGATTTGACCATTATCTATTAATACACTCAGTCTTAACCCCTCCAGTCCGAATGGTGTATTCTACAACTTAGGGTTTCGCTTATGTTATAGAATACAACATAAGCCCATCACTTATACTTGAAACTGTATACAACAAAATTTCACAGCATACAAACTTCTATATAAGCGGTATTTGCGAGAGACGGTGCAAGACCCGCCAAACCTACCCCCGGGATCATAGACAGTCTACGAGGTTAGGTCAGTAAAGTTACGGTCTAGGTCGAATGATGGGTGCGCCGTTGTCATTCAAGAATCGGACGGCTGGGAAGGAGATGAACGTGGACGACGTCAAATGGCGCTCGCTGTGGAGAGAGCTCTCTCAAGACGGCTGGAAAGTTCGCCCGCCGAGGGGGATCGAGCAAGACTATAGGTATATCCCCCCTGGTGGAAATGCGCGGGGGGAGGAGGGCGTTGATTATTTTCTTGGCGCACGCGCGGTCATCCAGAACTACCTTGACACGCGCGCAGCTCTTCCCAACACGAATACCGGTGACCACGACGAAGAAGCGGTAAACGCGGTGCCCATCGCCCCTGACGGAGAACGGGAAGGCAACAGTGAGCTGCTTTGTCAAGCTGAAGCGCTGCCGGGTGACATCCGCACAAATCCCCGTGACCAAGCTATAAACGAACCTGAACCACCTGGCCCAGATAGCGAAGAGGATGACGATGCCGCCCGAGATGACGATCGCGACCCCGAGTTTTTGCTCGAACCGGCTAACGACGTAGAAGACGAGACGAAGGCGCCCAGTGAGCAAGCACACGGACAGACACCGAGGCGTCGCTCCAGACTCCCCGATATCGCTATCGCAGACGAGAGCGACAACGAGAGCAAGGACGAAGACTAAGATAAAATCGTAACATCCCTGAATCGTGTGAAGGCAGGAGACGATGCAAGTGCGTACGAGGATCTTGACTCTGGCAACGAACCTGAAGCCGACGACTTCGACAAGTATCAGCAGGTATGTTCGTGCTAATGTCGTATGCGATGTAGTGCGCAATGTTGTATAGAATGGTGAACGCTAACGTGTATGCTATGCTGTACGTAATGCTGACGATATGTTGTATTCTATGGTGTAGATAGATGGAAATTTGGACATGCTTGATCCTGATAGCAGTGGCCTTAGTGAAGATATCGATTCGACGATACCAGTCAGCGCACTGAAGAGCTTGAGATACTGTTCAATGTATGATTTATACAAGCGATTGGCGGACTTGCTGCGCTGGATTCTGGTAAACTGCGAAGCAACGCGTTACGGGAGATGGAGAAGACAGGATATGAGGCAGCAATTCATGTCGACGTTGATAGCTACCTGGATGAGCCATACGTTCCTGTTCGAGACGGCAACGACTACCCAGGACTGAAGCAAGGATACTACGGTCCCAGTACTGCTGTCAAGCGAGTGGGTGACACGCCACTCTCGCTCTTCCTTTTCTTCATGCCGATTGCACTTTGGAGTGATATTGCATCCGAATCCAATCTCTACCACCTCACCATGATCAGCAAGCGCGCAGAGGCTCAGTACGCTAAACACAAGCGCAAGAACCCGACGAGCTCAAAGACACGTGGAAACTTCAAGGCGGCACTGCAGCAGCTCCCGCCTATTCATGCGGTCGAGCTCCTACGAATGGTTGGCCTCCTGCTTGCACGAGCTATTGCTCCCAACGAAGAGAAATTGAGCCATCATTGGCAGACTTTTGATCAAGGCGGCATTTCGCGGGGATCGTTCGGTCAATACATGACGCGGGATCGCTTCTTCCATATCATGCGGAACCTACACTTCAGCGACAACAATGACGACAGACAGTTCACGGACCGTATCTGGAAGATACGAACTATTGTTGATACACTGCAGAAGACGTTCAAGAAGGGCTTCGTTCCACCACCTCGCCTTTCGTTCGATGAAGGGATGCTGCCCTCGTTCTCTAAGTACAACAAGACGCGAATATACCTAAAAGGCAAGCCTCATAAATGGGGTACCAAGATGTTTTGACGTGCTGCACTGAGTCTGCGTACTGCTTACGGTACGCGGATATGCTTTTTTTGTTTTCTGCTAACTCGTTATGTTGTACAAGCATCCACACTGACGCTTTCGTACTGGCACCTATGTTGTACTGCTGTAGCTTCGAGATCTACGTGGGCAAGAAAGAGCTCGCTAGTGAACGTCGTGATCCTGGGAGTTCCCAAGCTGGGGCTACGGTTGGAAGCAAACAGGTTATCGCTGTACCGGAAGGCCCTGCAGCTGTGGTGCGCAACATGCGCGCTGTGCTCAGTGCTAGTCATGCCGAACGCTATCTCGTCGTCACCGATCGATTCTATACGTGCGCGTCCCTAGCGATTCAACTTCTGGGCATGAACGTGTACCTGCTTGGCACAGTCCTCCCAAAGCGGTATGTGTACAATGGTGTAGCATATGTTGTATCGTATAGTGATTCGCTGATATAACTATGTTGTATGCTATGTAGCCTGGGTTTCTGCAAAGAGATAATACCCCCCAAAAAACAAAAGCATCGACCACGATGGATGACGCGTGGAGCACATTCAATTGCTGTGTGCAAGAGCGTCCCTCAGCTGCAGGCGTGCACTTGGTGGGACAACAAGCCTGTGACGTTGCTGGTTACTGGTGGCTCTACCGACACTGAGCGCATCGTACGTCGTGAGGGGTCCGAGCGGCGAGAAGTACCGTGCCCAAAGTTCGTGAAGCAGTACCAGGCCTTAATGGGAGGCGTGGATCGCCACGACCAGTTGCGTTTGCTGCGCTACTCCATCCAAATGTCGAATCGCTGTATGAAGTACTACAAGTCGCTGTTCTTTGGCCTTGTTGACATGGCCATCGTCAACGCCTACATCATCTACCGCGAGAACTTCAAATAGCGCCAGCAAACGCCTCCGCTGACGCATGTACAATTCCTGAAGGAGCTTCACCGACAGCTATTACAGCTGACATATCACAAGCTACACGTGGCGTCATTGTGTCACCGGCACCGACACTACCATCCCGTCGCACGACGGATCATGTGGCCGTCGAGGTAGATGAGTGGCAGACGATCACGACAAAGGATGGTGTAGAGCAAAGCAAGCGCCGTCAGAGAACCTGCGAGGTGTGTAGCCTACTGCGTGGCGAGCGGAAGCGCGGCTTTCAGACGACATTTTACTGCGACGGCTGCAGTGACGGAAAGAAGCGCATCTACCAGTGCACGAGAGCGCGTAGAAGAGTGAAAGGGACCCCGGTTACTTGCTTCGAGCTATGGCACCGCGACTGGCAGCAAGGGCGTAGCTTACCTTCAGGGCTCCGACTTGGAATGATTCGCGCCCGCGCCCCTGCATTGATCCCCCGGAAGCGGCGTCGGCTGGAAAGCGAATTGGCAGATGCGGTGAGTTCTGCAGGAAAGGAGACGGATAAAGGGGACGAGTAGCTTGCGTGTCTAGTTAGTGATGTGTGGAGATGCGCTTAAATTTATCCGACAGTTGATTCGCCAGTTCTGCGCGGGGTTGTTGGCGTTTCTTTTGATTACCGCTTCGTCTCTACTCAATTGACGTCTAATACAACATAGAGGCGTTGTGCAGGTAGGTAAACCTACAACATTGGATAGCGAATGGTATATATGAGCCTGTCCATGGATGTTACCAACCCCAACGTGACCCAAACCCACCATATGGATCAATACAAACTTTAACATATAACCCTTATGTCGTATTATACGACATAAACCTCTTTTTTCCGGCACGGGAGGTCCCGGACTAGAGAGGTTAGATTTTAACTGAACTGTATTAATAACACTCCCTTTAAGGTGTCTATACACTGCTTTCTATATCTATACTGAATCATTGTCTATCTGAAATGACTGGCTTTAGAGCCCCCTAATTTCTTAAGTATGGGCCAACCTTCGATCAGGAATATGACTACTTGAGGACGCTCCCTCCGGAATATTATATCCGGGGGTCCTGGTGTGTCACACACGGCTGGTGTGTAACGAACCAGGAGAACACTCAGTCACTGACCCAATGCAGTACACATTTCTTTATGAGACCTTTCAGGGCTCAACAATATCATGATATGAATGATTCGCTATTGTCATCATTGCAACAATGCTTAAACTTATGTACATTACTACGTATAGTAGTAGTAGTAGCTGCGTATAGTTTTCCGCATGTGGTGCTCTACAAATCCTCGGCTGCTCTCTTCTTGCGGGTGATGGCCGTGAGCAGCTCGGGATCTCTCTGCAGCAGCCGGTAGACCTCGAGCGCGTCCACGTCAGATCTCTTTCTTCCGAGAAATGGGAGGGTCCGGCCAGCTCGGCCCCGTTACACCCTCCCACACTCAAACAGGAAGCATCGTCCCAGGGGGAAATCGTGATCTACCAGTTCATTGACGAATCTGCTCTCGAGCGAGCGCACCCAATTCGCCAAGCCCACCGGGCACGCCACGATCCCCCATACCGAAGCCGAGCACCAAGGAGAAGAAGGCCCAGCGGGCTACCGAAACCACGCCGAAGGATGACGCCCCAGCCGCGGAGAAATCCTCGCCAAAGAAGACGACGCCCCAGCGGGCTGCCAAAGTCATGTCGACCGATAGCGCCTCGCGCGTGAAGAAGACCGCGCCGAAGAAGAAGCAGACGCCTGCCACCGCGACGGCGCAATGCGCCAAACCCACACGACGGACCAGAGCGAGCAAGCGCAAGAAGGTGCGCCTGCCAGGCCCTTACGTGGAGCCTGGCCCCAGCGAGACCGACACGGACACACCCAACTCTGACCTGATCACCGGTGATGACGACTCCCGTCCTGACCCCACGGCTTCGCGAGCCACCAAGCCGAGCGAAGGAGGACTCACCGCTGCGAGCACGTCTGCATCTGAACCCGCTCCGGCGGAGGAAGCCCCGGTTCACAGTCCGGGGGAGTTGTCGAACGCCCGTAAGGCGGAGAATTTCCTGAATGCAAGAGGTACCCAGGACCCGAAGGGCTCCGCTAGCGCCGCAACGCTTGCCAAGGCTCCACAGGAGCGGTTGCCGACACCGGAGGATGGTCCTGATCCGGTTGACTACGAAGCGTTGGAACCGGATCAGGATCGCGAGCAAGGAGAACTTCCAGACCCAAATGAGTCGCCGCAGCTCACCGAGCAACAACGTGTGACCCATCCGGGCAGCCCGATGATCCCCAAGACCGCTGCCGCTGTCGCACGCGCGCAGGCCCTGGATCCGGGTGAGTCTCAACGAGACGTTGCACCCTCTAACATGTCGGAGCAGCAGATAATCACGAACGCCGGCATCGACGAGGGGGTGCCACCTGAACTACTGCAGGCCGACAATCGGATACACCTCAGTGACCGCGCCCGAGAAGAAGCCTCTCAGACTGTGGGCACGAAGCGCGAACGTGAAGCTTTCACACCGCGGACCCGCGAGCAGCTTCTCGCCCTGCGATATTGGACGCTCGATGACTATCGCGAGCATCTGCGGCTAAGCCGACGTCCTGGTCCGGGGGTCTCGCAGTGCGATAAGTGCCCAGTCGTTCTCTGGGATGACACTGGCCTGACTCGCCGGACCAACGATCGGGAGTTCGAAGTCTGGATCCGCTTCATGGGCTACGCCTGCCCCGAGTTCCTGGCGTCGCCATATCGGATCGATTGGCTGGCTCAACGGCGTCTACATTTTCGCATGGCGAAAATGATCACCGATGATCAATGGCAGACCCGTTTCTTCGATCGGCACGTGCCCACCCCGCCAGCCATCCTCTGTAACGGGCTGGTTACGGTTACATTAGTAGGTAAACAAAAGTTACATAAGTAGGTAGGAGCCTAATGGCTACATGCAAAAAAGTAGGTACAGGCACACGAATAACGTGTGACCTGTTGTCACTATTGGATTGGGTGAAAGTGGGGAGTCAGACCCATTTCAGCCAATATGGTATCAACTGATATTTGAGTGGTTCACAAATGTGGACGGGACCCCCGCTCCCGCTCCATAAATAAACAGAGTTGCATTTGCCCCAAACCTGACACTGGATTTTATTATTGCGAGCTTCCTCTTGCATCTATAGTGTAGGCTAATGAAGGTATTCCTTACCCCGTGACATCCTCGAAGAGGTCATCCAAAAGATACAGAAGTCTTGGCAGTCGCAGCCGATAGAACCGCGAAGTGTTGTCGGCCGCGTTAGGGCCGACCAGCTCCGTGGGCCCGCTCAAAAGCAGCCACGAGGTCGGCGCAGTCCTCTACGAGGCGACACTCTGGCTCCCATTAGCTCTCGCTATCAGGGTAGCGGCACCACTTCACCAGATACTGGCAGTTACCGATACGCCCGTGGCACCGCAGTATCTTTTCGACATGGAAGTAGGGGACACCCCCAGTACCAAGAAGCGGAGGCGGGACCCGAAGGATAGGCCGATCGAGACGCTCCGCGTCGCTGGCCAGGATCGGGTGGTGACGACTTACCCGCGTCAAGTTTCGAGACTCGGGGTGGACTTCTGTCGGCCATGGAGAGCTGCCAGCGACTTCTGGATACCCAGCGGGCGGACTTGGTGACGCTACGCAATCGTCTGCAGACCGTCGAGCTCCTCGCCGAGGCCGGTCGCGATATCGCTGAGGACTTACGTCGCCTCCGGCACCATGTGCAGAGCTTGCCTGCTCAGGTGGATCACTTCGGTTGCGAACAGGATCGGGTGAGATACCGACTGTCCCAATGCGAAGGGACCGTCGGTGAGGTGCGGCGCAGCTTGTTCGAACATCTCGGGTGGATTAGGACGCTCTACTCGCGGGTGGTGGGGGTGGGGGGTGACCTTGAAGGATCGCGACGCGCGCCACCAAGCGGATATTGCTGCGCGCTCGGCTCCAGCCCAGGCTCATGCGTAGGCGGAACCACTGGAGGTGATGGCGAATGCCCTCCGTCAGTACTCGCCGGGTCAGAACCCGAGGGGCCGATCGACGCAGCCGGATGATAAGGCCTGACCAGCACAACGTAGAACGTCGGATGAGTGGCCATAGCTGATGGCAAATCCAGCGTGTACGCACGGCCATGTATCCCAATAAGCCCGATACAGCGAGGACGCAGCTTCGTGTCTACCGCGGACACCGCAGAAGTAGGCAGGTTCTTGGTATCTAATAAGCCTCGGTCTCCCACTTGAAAGACTCGGTCTCCCACTTGAAGCACATGAGAGTTTGCTCGCCCATGGCGATCGCTGTTTTCCTTTTGCTTGGCTTGAGGCCCCTAGCGTCTTTCGTACCAGCCCCTTCCGCACCCAAACGGGAAGTCGGCGGCAACGACAATGGGCTACGCGGATGCCGCAGTCCGTTCACGTAGAACGACGTGTAGCCCGTCCACGCATGCACCGCATTGTTGAGCGCAAATTCCACCTGGGGAAGAAGCGTACTCCACGAGGTAGCTTCTGCTCCGCAAACGCTACGAAGAACGTCCTCTAGGACGCGGTTCACCCGCTCCGTTTGACCGACGGTCTGAGGGTGGTCCGCCGTGAACGTATCCAGCCGCGTACCGAGAAGGCGGAAAAAATGCTGCCAGAAGTAGGACACAGAGCGGGGATCCCGATCGCTGACAAAACCCTCTGGGGGATCGTGGCGACGGAAGACGTTGTCAACAAAAAGATGTGCCGCTTGAGGCGCCATGATTATCTTCCACAAAGCGGCCAGACGCACTATCTTGCTGAGGCGACACACAAAGACCAAGATGCCAGTATGGTCGCGCGAGTCAGCGGGAAGCTCGAAGATGAAGTCCATGCTCACAGAGCGCCAGAAATCTGCCCGAACTGGAAAGCTCGCCAACGGCGCTGATGCCGACAGCGCAGGCTTAACGCGTTGGCATGTCTCACATGTCTGGACGTACGAACGTACCTATTTATACATATGGGGGTACCACAAGCTTCGAGCCACCGACGTATACGTCTTATCACGTCCGAGTTTGCCACTAAGCGGTGTGTCATGAGCCTCGTAGAGGACCCAGTGACGCCGATCGTCGTCGTTCGGCACGACAATCCGAGGTTCCGCATCGCGATCGACCTGATAGTAGAGCAATCCCTCTACTACCAAGTTGCGATGTAGGCGAGCCCGCTGCCGAGCCGTCAAATCCACGATTTTGTCGGGGTTCGCCAGAGCGGACAGCAGACCTGCCACGTCGTCGTCAGTGGCGTACGCCTCTCGGATCAGCTTATAGAGTGGTGACTCGAGGAAGACCAAGTGTGCCAACTCGTAGAATGGGCGTCGGGTGAGCGTGTCCTCGAGGACATTCTGCTTCCCAGGCTTGTATTCGATGGTGCTGTTGTGCTCGTCGAAAAAGGAGAGCCACCGCGTCATGCGCTGGGACAGATGAGGTGACGAGGTCGCCGTCCTCAACAAGGCATGATCCGTGAAAATCACGAAGGGTTCCCGACCTAACCTGCGCACCCGAAACTTGACCAAATCGTACTTCATAGCTAAGAGCTCCTTGTCGTGGACGGGTAGTTTTTCTCCACTGCCTTCCACTGACGCGACTGAAAGGCGATCACCCGTTCCTGGCCCTCGGCATCCGCCTGCAGCAGGGCACAGCCAGTGGCAAAATCTGATGCATCGCATGCTACACTGAAAGACGATCGTCGTCCGACAACGCTAATATTGGAGCGCTTTGCAAGCTACGCTTGATGGCTTCAAAAGCTTGCTGGGCCTCCGCGGTCCACGACCATAACGCGTCCTTCGTGAGAAGATTCGTAAGCGGACGGGACATCTCGGCGTAGTTGACACTGTACTTGTGCAAATAGTTGACCAGGACAAGCCACTTGCGCAAGTCCTTCTGCGACGTGGGCACGGGCCCTTGGGAGATGGCGCTCACCTTCTCCAGATCCGCACAGACACCATCCTTACCAAGCAAACAGCCCAAAAAGGGAATCTCTTCGGTACCAAGGTGTCGTGTAGGATCACAACGAAAGTTCCCCGTTCCGTATAGGAACGAGCCCTACCAACAACACTCTCCCTTCCCCGAAAGGTCGGTTGAGCTTTGTTGGGATAAAATTGAAGACCAGATCCGATCCCTTACCGCGGGCTGGACGATGCCTCTGTGCACTGTCGGTTAGGTAGGTGTACCCTCAAATGTGCACCACGAACCACGAGCGAGGGTTCGGATGTACTTAAGCTCGCGTTTTCACGCTATCCCATTGTGGTCCCTCAAAATGGAAGGGTACCGGGTCAGTCAAGGCCTTGTACAGGGGAGCCGACGGAAACCCTGGGCGAAAGTCCAGGTACGCTGGGGGGGCTCTGCCTTGCACCCAGCAAACCCACTCAGAGGCTCCTCTCTGCCTCAACACTCGACCACTTCTCTCTCTTGGCTTACCAGGATGAGCTCTCGGTCAATGCACTTCGAGTTTTCACCGGCAGCCATTAACCCACCGTGGCCGAGTATATCCAGACCCCACAACTAAGCTAGCTAGGCTTACCGTGGACGGACTTGACTCTTTTGTCTTGGGGGAAATTCTGCTCTGATTTAATAATTAGGGGTTCTGTCGCCCCATATGTATCTAATCCTAGATCCCTATACAAATATCAAGTGCGAACAGAGCCTTCGGCTAATCACGCGACCGACGACTCGGGCTAAGTACTAAAAATGTACCCGCCACTAATCCGAGTGTTTAAAACACCCGTCGCAATACTGACTACTCAGAGTGCTCAGTTGGTTTTGTATTAGGACCAACTGAGCCCTCTGAGCACCTGTTACTCAAACGCGGTAAATGGGAATCTTATCCATCCGGGCCAATCAGGAGGTCTGACGGTATTCAACACCATTAGGCCTCGGCGTGGAGCTTTCTGCGCCAGGTCGAATTCCGACACCCCGACTGCCCCCACTGCAAGGCGAACCCTCGTGAGTGACGAGCGTTGCAATGCCGCTCATTCCTCAACTCGATGGCTCGGGATCAGGGTCCTCTAGCACGCGGCCAAGCACACGCTCTCCCTGCCATAGGTGTCAACGCTCCTTCGCCTGCGGCTTCGCCTGAGACTTCGGTCTCCCTCATGGCACCGACCGTCACTTCTCCCGGGACCGGCGGACGTTCTCCGTCCCGTCCTCCACGCGCTGGTGCTGCCGAGGCTTCGGCGCCCAGGTCCTCGTCCACTGCGTCCACTGGTGACGCTAGTGGTGGGGCCTCAGAGTCGTCTTTGACTCCTACAGGCACTGCCTTGACTCCGACGCTTGGGGCTGCTCCTCGTTCGGCTGCTTATGCGCCCGAGGCTACTCCTGGCGTCAGCTCGGCGGATTCCCAGTCTCTGAGCTCGGTCTCCGGCTCAGGGGCTTCCGGCGGTGGCACTGGTGCGGCTGCTGATGCGCCGGTCAAAGGCCGAGGCCTCGCCCGCTGTCCCTGGGGCATCCCGCTTCTCCTTTTTCCGATGGGAAAACATCGAGGACATCATCACCGCTGGTGCCGATCGCATGGCCCAGCAGGTGCAAGGGTCCACCCAGAGCATTTCTTGGCTCTGGCCCGCTTGGTGGTCGACTTGAACCGTCGACCACCTCTCCGTACCGACTTCGAGTTGGACCAACGCCTCGAGGCTGCCGGGTCGCTGTCTGATGTATGATGTAGGCGTTGGCCCCGATCACTCGTTCGCCGGCTCCTTGGGAGGTCGAGCTTTCGTAGTTGCGGGACATAGTTGCCTCCTTGGAGGCGCGGTTGGCGGCTTCCAAGGCTTCGCTTTGCCGAGAGGTAGAGCTCCGACTCAAGGCCGAGTGCTTGTGAAACCAAGCTTCGCACGAGCGCAACGCAGCTCTCGAGAACCTCAGGCGGCTCAAGCTCGACCACGCCGATGCTGCCCGGCAGCTCGTGGCTACCAACATTGCGTTGGAGCAGATTTCTGAGGCTGCCGCGGTTTTCGAGCAACGGTGTTGCCGTCTCGATAAGTCTCTGGCGGACACGTACAAATTGATCCGTCAAGACCGCGAGAACTTTAAGGCCGGCATCACGACGTATGCCACGCAGCTTCGACAGCTTCGTCGATACTTGGAGCAGAGCGAACGTCACAGTTCTGTCTCCGGTGGAACTGGCTCGGCATCCACATCTACGATGCCCGCCGCTTTCGCCACCTTCCTGGAGGCGTTGGGTGCGTTGCAGCTGGTCATCCCGGCTCCGCCCGCAACTTCGGGGTCCTCCTAAGCCTCTGCTCCCGTGCCCCCTGCTTCTTCGGGGACGCCAGGTGGAGCTACAGCTACGTCAGGGTGTTCGACGTCTCTGACCGTTGACTCCGACGTTATCGATGACTCGGGTCCGGTCATCTCCTCCACGCTTCACAAAGGCAAGGGCAAGTGACCAGCCAAGTTGCCCGCCAAGCCTCCGTCTGCGCTCCACCACCCAAGAAGAAGCAGCGGCTCGGTCAACCTTCGGTGGACCTGAAGGCTTGGAATGCTGCTCAGCAAGCAGCGGCCGCGGCCGCCAACCGCAGTGGGGCTCCACAGCGTGTTTCACACCACTCCCGGTCGTCTCTGTCTCGGTGTCGTCGGCGCCTGTCTCAGGGATTGCGGTCTCGGAAGACAGTACCGTGCTGTCATTCTCGTCGGTTCCGAGCGGCCCCAATCCACCATTTTTGCCGCTTCCTCGGGGACCCGCGCCCCCATCATCATCTACGGCGTCCACCGCGTCTCTCCCAAGCACGCCGGTGGCTCCAAGTAGAATTTCTCCCGGTACCAAGGCTTCTGTACCGGTCGAGATTGATGACGATGGAGGCTCTGGGGCTGGTGGGGCTGCTTCTGAAGCCTCCGATGCCATTGATGGCGTATTTTCGACCCCAGTGGTCTCTCAGCCTCGCCTCGATGGCCGACCCACTCGCGCGGCGTCAACCACTGCGGGGCTCCGATCAATGGCTGTGGTCGAGAATGAGGCTGTCTCCGACGCTCTGGTGCTGGGTCTGGCAACGCCGTCCAGTACGCCAGTGGCCGCCCAAGCTTATGTGGCAAGTTTTTTGGCGGCCACACCCGACCCTGCTGAGTCGGCTGCAGTTGTGACCGCGGTTTCGGCAGCGGTAGTGACGTCGGCTTCGGCACGTCGGCGAGTGGCCAACAATCCCATTCCTCCGACCCGTGTGGTGGCCACTCCGCCTTCTCGGCAGGTCTCGGCACCGCGTGCTCGGGCAGTGGTTACGGCAACCCTGTCCACGATGCCCGCGCCTCGGTCTACGGCGTTTGAGCTAGTGACCGCGATCCCATCTCTCATTGAAGGGCCGATGCCTCTGCTGCGAGCGTCGCGCAAGCTCCCTGACCTGGCAAATCCTCTGTTGGAGCCTGCTTTCACGGCTCCAGGGGCCCAGGAGGCATGGTGCGAGATATTAAATGCTCGTATCCCTTAGCCCATTGCCAGGGATGGAGTCACCGAGTGCTCGGTTGCTGGAATCCAAGCTTTTGCCGACTGGGAGGATCCGGCACACCCACGGCAGAGAGTTCGGGCGCAATTGCCGGAGTCTCCTTGCACCTTCGGCGCAGACGACTACATGCCAGACAAGCCCATTTCGATTCGGGCTTCGGGGCTCGCCATTCTGGTGAAACTATGGCGCCAGTTTACTGGGCGAGCCGTTGGGAGGACAGAGTATCCGGACCTCGGGTTCGCGCTCTGGGAACGCGCCCACTGGGTCTCGGTCGCTGCTGTCGAGCAATGGCTCGACTAGCTTTCTGACCGAATTGGGGTGGATGCACCTGAGTATCTGGAGACGGTGGCAGCATGGCGGGCTTACAACAAGGCTCGCAACCTTCGTGAAGACCGTCTCCGGCTCCAAATTCCAAAGTGTTCTAGGTTTGGTGCACTCCAGATGCTTGAGGCAAGCTCAAGTGTCCGCCCAAGATCTTACTTGAGCCTTCGATCCAGCAGTACTCGTTCGAGACCCTTACTTGGGCTGCGATTACTGCGGTGTGGACTGTTGACGCGGTGGACCTGTATGCTCGGCAGCCTTGGCGGAACAGCTGGGTGAGTGTGCCGGCCGAGTATCCGTTCAACTCAACGTTTTCTCCATGCAACCCTTCGGCCCCGCTCTTCATCCTCGAAGGCATGACCCGGGAAGAAGTCGGAGCGGCCATTGTGGTAAACCCCGCGTTGAGGCAGCCCCACGTCACTGTTCCGTAGTTTCAAGAGTTCGCTGACGCCCGAGCTCAAGCGTCTGCAGACTGATCTGCATCTGCTGACTCGCCGTCACACACTTCAAGTGCCAAAACCCCGATTCCAACAGCAGATCAAGCGGACGGCCAAGCCGAGCTTGGGGTCACAGCCCCTGCTCAGGTTAGACTTAACGTCTTGGCCGATCTCCCATCGACGGCTGAGATTTAGGTTTCGGTCCATCATTTTACTTATTCTCAACTTATCTAGTAACCATATTCCGCTAGTTCAGAGACTTAACATCGTTTCATCATTCGTTCCACGTCAATTTCCATAGTTAATCCACTTTAACAAATGCATATCCGAAAATTCGTTCGCGTCATATACAAACATATATTCATGGCATCACCGTACAGTAGTTTCTTCTGCAGGGCGGGCTGTACATCCCTGCCCGCAGTCCATTTTCGTGTAGGCCCCTAGTCCTCGTCAGCGACTTGGACCATTTGGAACCTCTGAGGACTACGTTTCTCACGCAAATAATCATAGAGTAATCCTCCACACGAGAGGTTGGTCATAGGTCCCCATGTTGGCTCATCATAGCAAACCCACTTCACTAGAAACTATCTGACTGACCTCCGAGCACTCGTTTCCATTGGCCGTCAGTCATCAAGGATAACTCGACCTCGTACTCTCCTGCTAGCATGTTTGGCTCCCAACTATCCTCTGGTAACAATTCTTCATCGAAGTCTAGTCTCGCATCTACAGTGAGCTCTCGGGCCAACCAAACCTTCGGTCGATCACCAAACTCTCTCACTGCCTTCAACCGAGACACATGGACTACTGGGTAGAATCTATATCCACTCTATCCGGGAGCTCCAGTTCATACGCATATTCCTCGACCTTCATTTTAGTTCGGAAAGGTCCACGCCAACGGTGTGCCAGTTTCTTGGTGGGACCTGGCTTAACTCTTTCCATGTACAACCACACTCTACCGCCAGGCTAAAAAAAAGACCTCGGACTCTCGTCCACTGGTGCACTCGTGTCTTCTGCGTCTTCTGGGCTGTCTTCAGAGTTCTCGTTAACCCTTGATCGAAGTAGAGACGCTTTTTCTTGCCTGCTCAGAGAATCATTGTGTTCACTCGCTCTTCCTGCCTTTTCGACCGCCTGATACTCCTTAGCCATCTTCAGCGCTATGTCTTGCTAGCGGTTGACTTCGCTTCTCCACACTAAGGCATCTGATTGCCTACCGAACCTTCGTTTCAAGGAAGACGCCATCGCTTTGAGTGCCGATTGGACGAACCAACCATATACCAGATAAAAGGGTGTATCTTTCCGAGTGGTGTCTTGCGAGTTATTAATCGCAAAAACTAGCCGCTCCACAATCTCATCCCAATCTTGCTGGAGGGGGTCTTCAGCATACACCCGTACCGACTGCATTACTGTCTTCACCGAGCGTTCCTGTTGGTCATTTGCTTGTGGCCGACAATTCAAAGTCGCCCGCGACCGAGATTGCATCATCTCCGCGAAGGCTTGAGAAACTTCGCTCATAAAGCGGGGATCTCGGTCATGTCTGACTAAGGACGGCGCTCCGAACCTTCTGTACACACATTCTTCGAACGCTTGCGCGGCGCACAGCGCAGATGTGTCCGACATAGCCTTCGCCATGACAAACCCAGTAAATGCACACTGAAATAGCAACAAAGCGGTGTTGCCCCTCCGAGAATTCGGTAGTGGGATGACGAAATCCATTGACACAATCTGGAGTGGCCGCTCTGCCAGGATATCCCCAGGGGAATATCCTCGTAGCTGTGGACGGCTCTTACTCAAGCAACAATGTGGGCAGGACTTCACGTGCCTCTCGACGTCTGCATATAATCTGATCCAATAATAATCCGCTTTGACTCGGTGGAAGGTTTTGACGATACCTTGATTGCCTCCTTCCAGTCAGTCATGACAACTCTGTAGCACTTCTTGAACCATCGTTGTCGGTACTACCTGACGGAGGACGGTCTCGTTCATCCAAGCTTTGCCCCACCGACGGTTCTCTCCTAAGAAATACAGTAAACCGTCGCCACTCAGCACAAATCGGTCCGCCATTTTCCAGGCCTCTCGGGCAGCTTTATATCCAAGACTCGAGCTTTCGCCCGTTAACATCAACTTGAGTTTGGCCCAGCGAAGCTCCTCGTCTTGAGCCCTGTCGACCCTGCGGAGGCGTTCTTCTTGCACTTCAAATCGGTTGACATCCTCAGCGCTAGGCTGTCGTTCGGCTGCCCCGGGGAAGTTTTCACCATTTTCTACGTGAGAGGACTCTGTGATAGCATCATTCGGGGGATCCGGTGGTTCTGGTCCTACGGCTAACGCTTCCGAATCCTCATCAGGGGTCTCCGCAAATCTCACTCGCTTCTTGGTGGTCTGGGCTCATTGACTAGTTATAGCCGTTTTGAACCTCGGTTTAAGTGCGAAGGCAACAAATTGTCGTGGTGAGTCGCCGTATCTTCGGACAGAGTCCTCAGGGTAGTGACTTGTGTGACTTCTTGGCTCGATTCTCCATAGCTGACTTCGTGAATTCGGTTCGGTTGTTCTAGCTTGCTCTTCGACTCCTCGGTTAGTGCCGTTTTAGTTTCTTTCGCCGCCAACGTCTCTCCTGCCAGCGAGCCCGCCAAAGTGTTGTATTCTCGGGTGACATGGAGGTATCTGACGGATTGAAATCTCGCAACGAGCTCTCGGTGTATGTCCAGCTGAGCCAAAAGCGACTCCTTCAGGAATGCGATCACCTCTAGATATTGCTGGATTGCGAGTCTCGGGTCACCAACGACGCCTAGGTCGGTTACACCATCGGTTTGCGCTGCTCGTAAGCCCTCATTCATACCCATGTACTCTGCTTGATTCGCCGTCGTGCTCTCGAGATAAGCACTGGCAGCGATCTCTATCTTCCAATCAGGGGGTCGCCAGAGGATCCACGCGCAGCTACCATACCCTCCGTGCTTCGGAGTCTTAGCCGAACCGCCGAACGACAGAACTAAACCTTGGTGGTCGTTTGGGAGGCGTGCATATAGAAGCGCAGGGTCCATTCGAACCATCGGAGCACGTTTGGACGGTGGTGCAACGCGTTGAAAAGTCTCGTCTAGCCCCACGAAATTTGTGATCGTGGAGTGGAGCAATTGTGCAAACGCACTGTCGTCTTCCTTAACTCGGTGGACCACTAGGTGCCACAGACACAACATGACCGCAAACTGGGTAGATCGTCCGAAGAGTGTCTTGGACGTATTGATCCAACCCAGCGTCGAAAACCTGGTATAGGCGTTGATCGTACGCCCGGTCAACTGGGTGTAGCACGTCTTTAATAGTAAAAGCAGCGCTAACACCTCTTTCTCAGCCGGGTGGTAATTAACCTCGCTGTTCTTCAGCACACGTCCATAAAAACGGACGGGGTACATGACGCCATCGTGCTCTTGCATAAGCGTAGTGCGCAGAGCCCAGTCATTGGCAAACAGAATGACATGAACCTCTTTGGATATGTCAAAATGCTTCAGAATGGGAGCAGTAGCGACTTGTGCTTGGAGTGCGGCGAAACTTCGTTTAGCAGTGAACAGGTCTCCACCGGGTCCAAAGTCTTTCTCGCGCACCTGATAGAGGGCTGCACCATAGACCGCAAAGTCTTGGATGAACCGATTGTAATAATTCAGCGCGACGAGGAAAGCTTGCACTTTTTCGTATTTGGGAACGAAAGCTCCGTGATTGCCTTGTGTTCCTTCGCGTCAGCTCGAAACCCTTCCCGTGATACCACATGGGACAAGAAATCAACCATGGGCTGTACAAACATGCTTTTGGTAAAGCTTACGCTGATCCGGTATTCTTCGAAACGACTCAATAGTCGATCTAACGTCTCGAGGCTGGAGTCGAATGACTCACCGCTGAAACAGCCATCATCAACGTACGATCCTCGTTCGAAAACAAGCACTAGAGAGGATTGGTCGGCTTCGCCGCTAGTGAACATGCCCCCCTTGGATCGTCAACGACCGCCGAGAGGGAGTCGATTATGTCCGAGCTCTCACGGTCCGCTTCGAACCGAGTTCGGTCGAGGGTAGCAGTATCGGTAGTTGTACCACTGATGGCTGTATCCGTGGCGTCAGCCTTCTGGACACGTTCTGCAAAGGCGGAAAGCCTTCTCGAGGTTGAACGAACCCCCACAGAGCGTTGTCAATCATCCGCTGGTAGATCATTGGAGCGGTTTTTAATCCAAACGGCATTCGAAGCCACTCAAATGCCCCAGTGCACAAACAAAAGCAGATATCTTCCAAGCTCGCTGAGGCATCGTCATTTCCCATAATCCACTACCTGCATGAAGGGAGAAGTACCACAGATACTTCTCCATGTCCGTGAGCAAGTCATCAACCAAGGGCATCGCTTATTCCTTAATAGCCGTAACAGAGTTTACCATCTTGTAGTCAATACACAAACGGATATCCACTCCATTCTTCTTCAGAACAATCACTATCGGTGATGCCCATGGACTATCTGAGAAGGCAATGGGGCCTGCCTTCAACAATCCTTTCAGCAACTCGTAAAGCTGCTTTAGATGTCGATGCGGTATCCTCCGAGCTTTCTGTTGGGTCGGTGTATGCCCTTGGACGTCGATATCGCACACCACGCCGTAGGCAGGTGGTGGCAGAGCATTCCCACACGAGAGCATGATACGCTCATGGCTCTTCAGACCTGCACCACGCGATCCTGCTGTTCCACACTCAGAGACGGGTGCCGGGCATGCGGTCCAGTATAGTCGAGCGTAGTGGATGCGGCCTCGGTAAGGTCCGGCAGAAATGCTAACTCGCGAGCGTAATCTTCAAACTCGATATCATTACCAGGGTTTTCTGACGCACTCCAAGCGTCCCGGTCACTCCAATCCTCTGACACCGTGGCAGCAGCGAGATTGGTTCCTTCCAACTTCAGTCGATCCGATTCCGAGTCGTCAGACACCTGGTCAGAACACCCAGTCGGGTTCAAACACAGCTCATTCAGGTGCGCTACCACAACTTTCTCTTCCACCAACTGCTCTGCCGTAGCTGTGGCACACTCTGTTCTGCCATCCCTATCAGACTCGCTGTCTTCCCAGGATTCGCTCGGTCTTCTCAGGATCCTGGTGGGGTTGTATTCGACACTCTTTCCACAGCCGACGGCTGAGCTGCCAAACATCGTTGGTAGATCTCGCCTTCGACCTTATAGAGATCAGAGTCCCTCGAACGGGAGTAAGCGAGGACTCACCACTCGTTGTACTTGTCCGAACCTACCTCTCCGTCCTCAATAGGTCTCCTCTGGGGGTCCACAACAATAGGGGTAGATGCACCGGGCACGTGACTAGGCGGTCTGAAATGTTCGTCACTTGTACCCGCCGTGGACGACCGCGCCGAAATTCTACAGGCGTTGGTTTATCAATTCTTTCGTCCTCCAAACCTACAGCTCTTGCGTTTCGTTGGTCGGAGGTTGCCGCATTGGCCAATAGTCTCGCGACTCATGCCCCGGTATAGACAAGACCTCGGTGAGTCCGCCAGGGGCATGAGGTCCCGCTTCTCGCGTGTCTTCCATGCTCTGCGTTTTGATGAGGGTATTTTTTTCAACCTAATCAGGAAGTCGAGCTGTCGCATGAAAGAGGTCTAGACGCACGCCAGCCGGAATCATAAAATCTGTTCCGAGGACTACATCCACCCCAGCTCCGTGGTCCATGACCCATACTTCATACTCATACACTTGGTGCCACCCCAGGGTTACTTTTGCGAGGGCCCGTTTGGTTGTTGTCATCGGTCCCATGCTGAATCCCTGTATCTCCACACATCGTCCGTGGTATCGTACTTCGCGCATACAAAGTTGCTTGGCGAAACGCTCTGAGATCACGCTAGCATTCGCTCCAATGTCCAACAGAATACTCGTGCGCGCATTGTCACAGCGCCATGGACTAGAGCTCTCATTCGCACTCGTTTGTCAAACTTCTGAGCCGACCACCACCCAAGACTTTCACCCGACAACAGCTCAATCGCGTTCTCAGGTTGGTAGTCGTGCCAGGGTTTTTGAGCGACGCTCGCCACCAAACCTTCTGAGCTACCACCATTCCATCCATCATACCTCCTTTCATCAATTTCACCTCCATGGAAACTTCCGTTTCTCTCCTTTTCAATTTTCATCATTTTCACTTCATTCGCTTCTTCTCTTCGTTGGGTCTTCAGCCATTTGCTCTCACCCACAAACGCATAGACATCGTCTGCGTCTACCGGTGGGGAGGCTAACTGTGGCAGCCCGATTGGGACCAAACCAGTTTCAGTGGGCGGGCTGCCTAGTTTAAATCGCTGCTGAAGAGAACGCTCTGTAGCTCCACGGGGAGGTCTTTCGTGTCAACCTTCGTTCGGCGGTAGGTGCTCATGGTCTGGAAAGCTTCACACTTGCCGGCATCATGCACTTGCTTGCACAATTTGCAACGCTTGTAGCAGTAGTGGGTAGAGTGGTTAGCTCCTCCGCACGCCCCACACGGTCCATACTGGCGGCTACGTCGGTCCGGGTCTTGCTGGCGTGAGTTACGGTCGAGCTCCCGGTAAGAGAACTCTCCGCGACGCCTGCGGCTCTCAGACCTGCTATTCATCCCGATCGCCTCGGTTCGAAGCTCAGAGTCGTTGGCGGCCGCGGCGTGACGGTCATGCTCGTCAGAGAGGTACGGGGCAGCGTAATCGCTTCCCGATTGATCGTCATCTGTCGACCGATCCTCCACATCTTCACTGCTGCTATCCTCAAAGCTTCGACGCACATCTCGTGACTTCGACCGTTCTGACCTCCCGTACTTCGACTCACGGACCTGCAACTCAGCCATCATTTCTGACTGCGAGGCTTCCGCGAGCGAATTGCGAGGTGTATGACGGGAGTCGTCCATTCGATGGTCGTATCTACGTCCGTGTCGATCGTAGCGGTCCTGTCGATACCTGTCCCTCGGGGTCACTGTACGCCGCTCATCACGACCGTGAGAGTGGTCTCGACCTCGAGAGAGGTACGCAGAGGTTTCTCTAGTCGAGCTCCGCTCCTCCGACTTGAGGATGCCGTTGATAATATCTCCTAGCTCATGGATGTCATTCACGCGGAGATGACACAGACATCTCTCGAGACCTCGGTCACCACATGATTCGAGGAATCGGTTCACATGTTGGTTGGAATCACGTCCTCCCTTCTTCACTCCAGCGTTGCGAGCGTAGCCGTTTAGTCGATTCAAATAGTCGTACACATGCTCGCTGCCCTCACGCTTAGCCGAGTAATACCGAGCTTTCGCGGACTGGCGGAATTGCGAGCAATAGTACTTAATGAACGCATCACTGAGTAACGTCCACTGACGTTTCGTCTTGCGAGGCAATTATCGGTACTAGTGCAAGGCTCCGTTTCGGAGGCTCAACTCGAAGGCCATGTACCACTCTTTCGGAGGGGTGCGGGTCCCCTTTATCTCATGAACGAAGGTTCGTAGCCATTGCATCGAATTTTCGCTCTTGTTACGTAGCCCTGAGAAGGCCTTGATCTGGGCGAGCGGTCTGTGAGTCGCAAGCTCAAGCCTCGGAGTAGAGTTCAGCCGTTCCATTTCGCTGACCTCTCTAACTTGGCGAGCTAGCTCATCGCTTGGATCGTTGTACTCAGCGTCTTCCTTCCGCTAGTCGTCTTCATCACTATCGTCATCCGAGGAGTCGTCGCGCGGCACAAAACGTCGGCGTGACCGCCCTGACGATGCTCTCGCGTCACCGCTTTGAGCGTTAGAGGCCTCTGTGTCTCGTGCAAGCCGATCAGCTCTGTTGGACGACCGAGGAGTCACCATGTGGGAGTCCTGGAAGTATGGTGTCCCTTCCGTTTTCACCCCGGACACCCCGTCATCGTCGCTTTCCTTTCCTTGTTCGTTCTTCTTAGGTGTTTGGGGTAGCGGGATCTGTGAAGGGTCTGCATCCCCTTTCGGTCGAACCGTGGGAGGCGTTTTCAACCCGATGTCGGACGTTCCAAAGCTGAGTCGAAGCTTCCTCTTCCATCGCTTCAGCTCTTTACCAGCAATTACTGAGGGCCAATCTCGGAGGGCTGCCTCAGATGGATTCTTCTGAGGTTCGAGCCTCATCGCTCTGAGTAGTGACACCGTGTCCTCTGCCATCTGTACGGTTGACATGGTGTTGATGCGCCACGCTAATGCGCCGTTCATCTCTACCCAGAGAGCTTGGCGCACTGCCTTGAGCGTGAGCTGACGGATCCAATCGCTTGACTCCATCATTTGGTCCAGGATCCGACCGATCACTCGGTCAGCCGCAGGCGTGCTGCTGTTCATGGACGGGCGATTGCCAGGGAGCTTTCTGATGAACGTGTCATCTGCTGGTTTCTTGTCCGAGACATCGTTCTCACTTCCAATGTCATCGCGCGCGGGCTCTGGCTTGGCCACTTCATCAAATTCACCGTCGAGGTTTCGGGTGATAGGACGTGGAGCTCCACTGCGTCCCGCGGACA
Organism: Phytophthora fragariaefolia; assembly: GCA_030267785.1. Taxonomy (NCBI): domain Eukaryota; phylum Oomycota; class Peronosporomycetes; order Peronosporales; family Peronosporaceae; genus Phytophthora; species Phytophthora fragariaefolia. The sequence goes on from BSXT01000026.1 coordinate 39,138, forward strand.
CCCTAGCCTCGTCCAAGACATCCAGATCATCGCCAAAACCGTATCCATCCGCCTCTCCGTCCTCGTACTCATTCACTTCTTCATCATTGGTTTCGGAAATTCCTCCTGCCGACTCATTGAAACTCACCGACCTTTCGGAGATAGATGAAAGTCGTCATCCGCTCCAAGTTTGGAAGGAAGGACCTCCTTCCATCTCGATTCGTCCCGATTTCATCGGCGTAGCTGGTCCCGCTGAAGATCCTTTAGCCATTTTAGTTTTTTCTTCTTGTTTTCTTCTTGATTCTTTTCTTCTTCTCCAAAGCTTGTTAGGGTAGCGGCTACACAGACCAAACAACACACAATAGGTCCAACCAGTCCCGGGTCGCGGCACCAGTTGTCGTGTAGGATCGCAACGGAATTCCCCGTTCCGTATAGGAACGAGCCCTACCAATAACACTCTCCCTCCCCCGAAAGGTCCGTTGAGCTTTGTCGGGATAAAATCTGAAGACCAGATCTGATCCCTTACATCGGGCTGGACGATGCCTCTGTCCACTGTCGGTTAGGTAGGTGTACCCTCAAATGTGCACCACGAACCACGAGCGAGGGTTCGGATGTACTTAAGCTCGCGTTTTCACGCTATCCCATCGTGGTCCCTCAAAATGGAAGGGTACCGGGTCAGTCAAGGCCTTGTACAGGGGAGCCGACGGAAACCCTGGGCGAAAGTCCAGGTACGCTGGGGGGGCTCTGCCTTGCACCCAGCAAACCCACTCAGAGGCTTCTCTCTGCCTCAACACTCGACCACTTCTCGCTCTTGGCCTTACCAGGATGAACTCTCGATCAATGTACTTCGAGTTTTCACCGGCAGCCATTAACCCACCGAGGCCGAGTGTATCCAGACCCCACAACTAAGCTAGCTAGGCTTACCGTGGACGGACTTGAATCTTTTGCCTTGGGGGAAATTCTGCTCTGATTTAATAATTAGGGGTTCTGTCGCCCCATATGTATCTAATCCTAGATCCCTATACAAATATCAAGTGCGAACAGAGCCTTCGGCTAATCACGCGACCGACGACTCGGGCTAAGTACTAAAAATGTACCCGCCACTAATCCGAGTGTTTAAAACACCCGTCGCAATACTGACTACTCAGAGTGCTCAGTTGGTTTTGTATTAGGACCAACTGAGCCCTCTGAGCACCTGGTACTCAAACGCGGTAAATGGGAATCTTATCCATCCGGGCCAATCAGGAGGTCTGACGGTATTCAACACCGTTAGGCCTCGGCGCGGAGCTTTCTGCGTCCGGTCGAATTCCAACACCTCACAAAACGCGCTCATCGGAGCGTGCATAGCACTTCTTGTACGACAAAATCGCCTCAATATCCTCTCGCAGTGCTGGCGGCTCGATCGCACCAACGAACATCTTGCACTTCAGCTTCTTCCCTTCCTGATCAGTGAAGAAGTCGCTCCAGCCACGCTCTTCAATCAGCTGCCGACCCGCCTTGAAGAACTGGATTACTCGCTCTCAGTCATCGGCTTCCTTCAAGTTCATCTTGACGATTATGAACTCAGCGGCGACGTTGGGAACGGTATTGTTGGCGACCGTAGCAATTACGCCATCAATCTTCTCCGTTAGTATGGCATCAGTGACTTTGTCGATCTCGATTCCCCATTCCACATCACACAACACCTCGAGTAGACCCGGCGTAAACGAGTCCTTGATGCTCGTAATGGCTTCGGTCACCTTCTCCATGTCGTTCCGCAGCCGCATGGCGACCTGCTGCTCATAGTCCTTCCTCGCACGACGCCACTTCACCAACACAGCCTGTGAGGTGCTTTCGATCATGGGTGCGGCCAACGGAACAAGCAGCGGGACACTCATCGACACCGTGGTGGAAATCTTGGTCTCCGTTGTCTCCATGTTGACCATGAACAAAAATTAACTTTGTAGTAGGTCTCAGTGAAGACATCTCTGGTGGAGCTGGCACTCCCTTGTATCCTAGGTGACACCCGTTAAAGCAACTTCAATTTGAGCAACTTCAGCAAACTTCCATTTCAGCACCTTTGTGCAACTTCAGCAACTTCAGCAACTTGTGATATTTTGCAGTAACTTTTAAAATTTTGCAGTGGATCTTTGAAATCTTTGAGATTTTGCAGTGGATCTTCAAGCGGCGGTTGAGCGTTTATCATTTCCGAATTTGCAAGGTGGATCGCAAGCTGTAAAGGTGCGCACCTTTACATACAGATAAAGTGTGTACGTTTGGACTAATCACTGGATTGGGTGCAGACCATCATGACAGGGAAGGATAAGCGCTCTCCCAAAACGAAACACGAAAATAAAGAAAATCAGAGCGAAAACGGAGTATGCGATATGGTTTGAATAGTAAAAGCTACCAGTGACTTCATTGTGACTGGAATTGATAGGACGCAAGGTTAGAGACAATGAATCTAGCAGCGGGGACGGTAGCGAATTTTCAAATGAGGATGAGGAGTTGAGTGTGCGGCGTCCAAAGTGGCACAAAAGCAAAGGTAAGAACGGTCTTCACAAAAATAGAAACCAAAAACTATGAATTGAACCCAAACAGTATAGTTGTATCACAAATAACGCTGCTCTGTACGATGTATGCAATAGCCTTTGCGAAAAGAACGCGCAAGAGTTCTGGGCTCCAAGATTCCGAGTCCGATACAGATGCCAACATTCCAGCTACGCAGCTGGCAACTCCGCCGTGTAAGCCCACTGTGTGGTTATCTGATTTTCCTAACTTGGCTAATTCAACGAATACGCATTTTATTGAGCAGCGAGCAAAGTTGCTGTAGCGGTTAAAGTTGTTGAACCTACTCCTCGAGTGGTGGTTCCCAACTTGGAGAACTTAGAGTTCGACAGTTGGGCTGCTTTTGATGAGTACTGACATCGGTTTCAGGACGATCATCTCGTGTCCTATCGAGCTCGTGACTCTGCTACAAGAGACCAGTACAATAGAAGACACCCCAACAAATTAATGCCTACGCGGTACCAGTATGCCTTCATGAGATACAAGTGCAAGTTGGGTTGCCAGCAAAAGTCCAGAGGATTGGGTAAGCGGGTGCTACGCAACGATCGTTTCTTGGGGTGTGCTGGGTTTCGAGCTGAGGTTATGCCTTCAGCAACCTCTGCAGTGGTTAAGTGGGTAGTTGCGGTCACAAAAGAGATATGGATACTATCAAACGAGAATGCAATTCATAATACTGACGAAAACGATGACTTTGTAGACTCGAAGTCACAATCATATCCTCAACAAAGCCTTGTATGCAGCCCTTCAAAACTGCAATGGGGTAATCGATCAAGCCACCCTCGATCAAGTGGATGCTTTTACTGAAACGAATAGAAGCACGAAACAGATTGCAGCTTTCTTATCGCGGAAGACAGGTACGATCAAATTTAAATTTCGGTAAGGATGAATCTACTAATATCATACACTTATTTTAGGGCTGCCATTCACAACTCAGAAGATCAGAAACTTAATCAACTCTCCACTCGGGTCATCGTCGACAGAAGAGAGATTAAAAGATTTGATCATGGCCTTTCTCGAAGAAGACGGGAATAGTTGCCTAATCATCCAGGACGAGTGGGGGCTCGCCTCTGGTATTGTCGTTCAGTCAGCCGCTCAAAAGGAAGTGTTCCAGCGTTGGGTCGAAAACCTCGTGCTCGACTGGACGCACAGTACCAACAATCTGGGCTACTACCTAGGCAAGCAAAAAGTTGCGCAAGTTTGTGTCGCTGTGCTAACGCTAAATGCTGTGGCTACTACATCTTGCAGGGAGCCTGATCGCTACCGTGCCAACTGGCAGGGGTGTGTCTGTATTCAACTTCCTATGTGTTAATCAGCAGAAAAAGATGCTCATGACAGTGATCGCGTACTTCAAAAACAACAACCCGTCGTGACCAGGCGTTAAATCTCTGGTGATTGATAAAGATTTCACCGAAATTAGCGCTTTGGTGAGCGCATTCCCGGACGCAGAGGTACATATCCTATTTTAGTACGGTTGAATCAATCCGAGTGTCCCTCATTTTCGTTGTTGGTGTCCCACAGATATTTCTCTGTCAGTTCCATGCGCTTCGATATATTCAAAAAATGCTTGGCAGTCGCAATTATTTCGTACAACCAGCCAAACGTCCTGAGGTAGAGCGCCTCTTTCGCGACATGGTGCATGCTGCATCGTACGACCGGTACTACGAGAAAAAAAGGCAGTTCATTAAGCGTGCTACACGATTTTCATCATATTTGGTGGGTTACTTTCGGCGCTGTTGGGATTCACGCAGCGCCCAGTGGAGCAATTACGGCCGTGCAAAATGTTTATCAGCCGGAAACAATACCACAAATCGTATTGAGGCGTCCTGGAATCAGTATAAACAGCTTATAGACAACAAAAACAAGCATAGACAAGTGTCTGCACGTCGTATTCCAGCAACAGGCTTGCGAGTCGCAACAATTGATAATTTTTTGAGTGGGTTAGAAGAGATAGGCGCAGTTTTGAATCCCTACTGCTTCCAACGCGTGCAAAAGCAGTGGGATAAAAGATTTGGCAAGATGTGGAGCCACCTTGTCGTTGGCCCCAACGATGTTTACAAGTCCGCCATGTCAACCGACAATGATACTGACGTTACGTGGAGGATTTCCGAACCGTGCATGTGCAACTGCTTGTTTTGCGTCTCTACTGGTTCGCCCTGTCGGCATATATTTGCTGTGATCCGTCATCTAGATGAGGTTACGTTTAAAGTTGCGCAACTTCAAACTCGTTGGTCAATGAAAGCAGCCGTGACAATGGAGCCTCTCCTTCATGCAACTGTCCGCAGGCTTGATAACCTCGGCAAAGTTCAAGGAGATCGCATTCCCCCTATTCGACAGGCTGCTATTCAATGGCGGATCGGCTACGTAAAAATTAAGCGAGATGAAACGTGCTCCCAACCAGTTGTATCTGACTGCGAGCAATTTAATGTTGTGCAGGCGGAACAATTTCCGCTTATTGAGGCAATGCAGCGCCTGCCTTCTCACGAGTTTTATGAGCGCTTTGCAGATTTACAGCGTTGGCTGGGGGAGTTCAGGCAGAAATGGCATTTAACAGACTCGCGTAACGAAGTCTGTGAAGAATCGGATGATATTCTTTACAGCGTCGCCACACTAGATGATGACAGCGTGGATGATGACCCTGATGAGGAGACTACCCCATACGAACAAACAAGCATAAGGTCCGATGGCTTGTTGAAGGATTTAGAGCAAAGCGAATTTATGATAGAAAAGATGGTGTGGCTAGTTGAAAATCCTTCGCAAGTGACGCAGGATGGATTGCATTTTTCGGAGGCGTCACAGCAAGCGTTGGATGGCTCCGTACCATCGGTTAGCTGTGTAGGTGTGCCTGCTGCAAGTGTGAAGCTTAGCGCAACTACACAAACTACACGCCAAAATTCCCCAACCACTGCTTCTTCTGGATCTTTAATTCAGCCATCCATGCTTTTAGCGCAGGTTCCAACTCCCGAAGTTGCGCAAATTGCCGCGTGTGACATCCCAAAAAACAACTTAAGGTTGGTTTGGATCTCATCAAGCTGCATCCTCAACGACGGGCAACATCGACATCCAGAGTGACAACACAGAAACAAGCACGCCGAGGCACTGTTAATTTGCACAGTGACTGTCCTATCGACGTAGAATCCCTGCTTCTTTGGGTACAGCATTTTCCTGACAAAGACCACGTATTGGAAATCATCGATCGCTACCCCCGACTATTTACTGAGTCTTTCATAATGAAGCGAAGACCCGAAGTTGAAGTGCGGCAACCGAAAAAAATGCAGAAGTTTTGGTGTCTTAAGTAGCGCTAACTACTATTACGAGTGCCCTTATTAACTGAAATCTAGTGAGAGCTGAATGTCATCAATGCGAGTTATTCAAGATCTTGATTTTTATGACAGTACGACAGTTCCGGTAGCAACACTATGCAGCTACGGAGAATTCACAAGGTATGATCCAAGCAGTTGCTCTAACATGTTTGCATGGCACTATTTGTTGACTAGTTGTTCATTCTAGCAATAAGATGGCTAACATTAACAAATGTATGTGGCTAAGTGGTTACGCGAAATGTCAATGTCGCGTGGTCCTCTTGCACTTGGCGCCCGAACTGCCGACTAACGGAGGGGGTACTCCGATCTCCCGTGAAAGTGTTGATCCTCACCTTGTGTACCCGTCGGTGGGCTGGATCGCTCTTCGGGTGATCTCAGAAGTCGCGCTGGGGTTAGAGCCTTGGACTACCTTGGCGGGCAGCGGCAACTCAGGCAGCAGCGGGGATACTTCTACTCGCTGCGCCAATCTATGGTCGAGTTGTCGATCTTGGGTTCCTTTGATCTGAACTCGCAGGCCGATGTCGATCTTGGCCTGGGGTTGCCTTGGGGGGGTGTATTCCTTTCCTTGCTTGCCGCTTCCTCTAGCGTGGGTTGAAAAGAGGGTTGACAGACGCCAGGCCAAGCAATCTTGGCGCCTGGGTTCACTTCGATCTTGGGGTATTCGATGTCCTGGTGAAGCGTCGGGCGGGCCAATGTATATCCCGTACCCGGTAGCGTGAAGGCGAAGACCACTTGTGATGTAGAAGGAAAATTCAACTCTGTTAGTGTTTTAGCATGTTCCTAGACCTGACCTATTTAATTCCCTACGCCACGCGTCCTAGTGCGCCACTACTGGCTATCCGGGCCTAACGGACCCCTTATCCATTGTTTGCGTCATCAGTGGGATTGAGATCTGACACTTATCTTTTAAGATCGACGTCATCCCCACCAAGATCGATATCGTCGATCTGCATCAAAACCGCCGGGGATCGGGCTGTCGCCACTTGAACATCGCTTTAGTGACTCGGGCACTACTCCGCGGTAATACATCTCCCGTCCCAGGTTGATGGGTCTAGATCGAAGGCGAAATTTCCGATACCGCTCCACCACATGAATGCTTCCACTTGCAGGCGATACACTGATATCGCGAGGTAAATCTAGGATTCACGTAATCTCATCAATCAGTACCAGGGAGACATGGAGTGGTTGCACTGCAATTGGTCATCGCACACCAGCGAGATGGTGCCATTCCATCTCTCTTCCAGTATGCCATCTATACCCCAAATGACCCACGAAGTTGCGCAACTTCTAGCCGAATCCTGGTTGAAGCGAAGATTTTCACTGCGGGCTGGTGTCACGGGTCGAGGAGGTTTTGTCGAGATAAGCACTTTTATTGGAAACCTTGCCGGCAAAAAGAAGCTGAGTGATACGGTAATGCATTATGCCTTACAATATATTTTCTCTCACCAACCCAAGTTGTCCTACGCGGTGGTTCCTCTTCATGTGGAGAGCAGCACGTTCGTTTCTCCGGCTACTTCACTGGCAAAGTACGCTTACGTCATTGTCCCGGTGTACATGCGATCTCTGAAGCATTGACTTATCCAGATTGTACGTTTCCGCCGATAGAAGATGCCCTAGGTGATGGGCAGACCGATAAAAAAATTAAGTTGGTTTTGTATGACCCTCTTGGCATAGATGGTCATATTGATGTATTGCAGGCCGTCTGAAAAAAAAATACGCTTCCATTGCTTCGTAAGTGGCATACACGTGATTTCGCACAGACCCTGTTTTCTGTCGATGATCTTCTAGATGAAAATTGCAATCTAAATACGTTTGAAACGAACCACATCCATGTTGCCACGAAAAGAAACGAAGAAATTGGTATCAGAGGTTAAAGAAATACTTCTTCGCCCAAAACAGCCCGATAGCGTGAGTTGCGGAGTGCTCTGCCTTGCCTTAGCATATAGTCGCGTCGCCGGAACTTCCTTCAAGCGACAGAAAATAGTGACGCGCGATGAAATAGCTGCAATGCGGATGTGCCTAAGGTGGCAGCTACTCCGCGATTGTGACGAAAGACAAGAGATCTCGGATCCTGAGAGGGCTACCACCAAGGCTACCACGAAGTTGATCAGCAATTACTTTGAGGCAACAGCTCGTAGTGAGAATGCTGTTTGATGTAGCATTGTGAAATTAATACTTGAACTAACATTCCTGTCTTTCTGCTGCCACTCGATTCCCGAAACACTTCCAGCGCGGCTCATCCCACAACATATATAATATAATATCACAAGTAAATGACACTGCTGCAGCTGTGGTCCTAATACTTGGTCGAACATTCAAGTTAGATAGTACGAGACTTCCAACGAAAATTGTCAAGGTCTCGACTTCTGGAATCGAAAGTTGCCGAAAGGTGTTCTATCGAAGGTGCGCAAAGGTACGCAAAGGCGCGCAACTTTGCTTTGAAGGTGCTCAAGGTGCTCAAACTGAAGTTGCATTAACCCGAGCCATCCTAGGCAAAAGGTAAACTTTCTACTCCTAGCACTACATTCCCACCAGCTCGATGAGGGAGAAGTTGTTGCGATGGCATCGTCTTACCTCAGATGCTCTCTCGTCTGTAGCGTTGTGTGAGGCTTTCATGCCAACAACCTACTACAGCTTGCCCTCCTACGTGATCACTAAACTACCGACATCTTCGCAAAGATCTGAACAGCAAAAAGATCTGAACACTTACTAAAAATAGAGATTCTACTAGGATTTGACCTGACTTGGAAAACTCCAACATGTATTTGACCAATGAAAATTAAACACTGATCACTTCGATTGGAATCTCGTTTGCTCCACTTATTCTTTAATTATAGAGGTGCCGTTGTCTTGGGCGTCAACTACATTCAACAGCCACACTTCTTCTAGCATGCACTGTACGTCAGTAGTAGTGGTACAGCCGAAGAATGGCCAGCCTTATCAAAAGAATGATTCACGGTGTAGGAGAAGATTTTGCAGAGGGCGCGAAGTGCATGACCGAGTATGTAGCGTCGGCCTCAGCCGACTTGGTAAGGCGCTCAAAACAGCAGCTTGGGCGCAGGTTTGATGGATGTGTGTCTTTAGTGGCGACATCACCCCAAAGGCAAGGGGCTGCGCAACTCCGGTGCATCCTGGCGGCACAAGTGCACGCTGGCTCCCATGGCTCCCATGGCTCCCATGGCTCCCATGGCTCCCAATTCGTCCAGCACGTTGTCCATCTTGTGGGTCTTCAATGAAAAGAAATAATTACTTACATTAGGCTTGAATGATCGGTCAATCCATTCCTGCATCCCTCTTTCATCAAACCACGCATTTTCCTATACCAAGCTTGAGACCGCGGTTTCGAGCGAAGACACGGATAGACAACCCGAAAGACCGCTTGATGAAGGCCACAGCTACTCTTAGGCGGTAGCCGTTGGTGTGAAGAAGGGGTATTCGCTGGGGGCCATCGTCAAAAGGAAAATGTCGTCCTAAGGGGCAGCCTTTTTACTGCCTCAACAGGGGCTGAGTAGCAAACGATTGGCTAGCAGCGGGAGGATTTTAGCAAAAGAAAAGTATGCTCAGAGTCGGAAAGATCTTAACGCTCTCTACTTTTAGGAATTATCTCCTCATCTCTGTTCCACCTTTTGACTTGGAAATCTTGGGCAAAGTGTTCAGATCTTTGCTAAGATGTCGGTAGCTCCAATTGCCTACTTCAATTTGGTCAATCCACCGACGAAACCCAAATGCGAGACCAGGCCAACAACACTCTTCAGAACATGAAGACCCGAATGGTGACCAGACCGGTATTTGACCCGTTTTATATTCTTCCCTCTCTTCAGTGATACTACAAAAATCCGTTAGGTATATGGTAGCATACCGTAATGGCATTTTTCGAATAGCGGCTGGTCTTGTAGTTATTACTTAGAAGTACTTCAGTAGTAGAAGCCTTAGTTACAGTGCTTATTTTGTGCGACTAACGCAGGGCATCTACCGTGCTTACCAGGTTCTACTACGTAGTAGTTGTTTTCCTCATTTCTACGATTGGGGTACTGCATAGTTGCGCGTAAATGACTGTATTTCAATTTTCTTAGTACAAAAACGCTCGCAATGTTTCGACCTCTATCTTCCGGCGCCTATGCTGCCCAATTTCACTTTGGGTTTCACCGATGTCATCGCTGTCACCTTCGCACACGGCTGCATCCAGCGCTGCCACGGCTGACAAGTAGTGTGTGCGCATCCGAAGGTAGTGCACACGAGCAGCTCGGCCTGCAGCCACTCGGCTGACTCGGTCCAACGTTAACAACTGTTCGATAGCATGCTCTATCTCACTAGAAGTCACATGAACCGACGGCAACTTAACAAGGGGAGCGCTATCCATCAAGTCGCGTTCGTCATGACCAGCACCATTACGATCACTTAGGGCATCGTTGTTCTTAGCCACGTCAGTTTCGGCGTCTGGGTCCTCACCTGTAGCACCCGCACCAATAGGTCCATCATAGTCGAAAGAGCCAACACGTAGTCCACAGCTATCAGGCACCCATTCCTGCATAACTGGGGTGTTATATGTCACCGTGACAGCACCAACCGCCGCGCTTTCAAGCACTGTCTCCTCATACGTTTCCACCTCGGGTGGCACCGGGAACATATGGATACCGATTGTGTTTTTCAATCTCACAATTTCCTGAGGAGAATTAGCTCCTTCCTCGCACACTAGATCCACATTAACTTGTCGTTTTAAAGGTCTTTTTGCCTGCTTCTTGGGGCTATCAAGGTGCTTAAGCCAATCTTCAGCAGCTCTACCCGGGTCAGCTGCAGCCTCCGCTGCTTCTGCTGCTTCGGCATCGGCCTCGTAATCCTTCAGCATACTGCTTAGCACGCGCTGGAACGATCCACAAAGCGCCATCGATCGCTGAAATCTCACGTGGAGCACCGGCCATTCTGGGTGCGCAACCCACGCGGACAGCAACTCCTCCGTGAACTGTTCCTTCTTGTCAGAATCGCCAACCACAACTACGTGCAGAAACTCATCCCATCGCTTACGAATATGGCGGTTGTAGATATCCGGCACCGTCGTTTTCAGCAAATACACACCAAAATGACTTGCTGCCAGATCCATAGTCCCTGCATCCATCGGCGAGGTTCTACCTAAAGCGTTAAGTGCACCAACGCCAGCTCGTCCTCTATGATCTCGCTCTTCCTGCCGTTCCTGACGAAACTTAACCATTTGTCGTAAGGCGAATTCAGTCTTCACGAGCACCAAATCCGGGAATCTTGGAGCAAAAAGCGCAGGTCGCATCGCGCTCAACGGGAACATCGCCGCAAACACTCCTGCGGAAGCTGCCGCTGCAGTCTCCGCCGTCCTATCCAGTGGACTCGCTCCAATCGCCACATGAACTCTACTCGCAATCTTGGCGTGAGCATTTGCAGTCACCACCTGACTTCGCGGCCACAGAAACGCCAGTTCTGCAGCCTGTGCCATTGCACTATCACTTCCTGTCGGAATCACCGCAAGACACGTCCACGGTAGTCTCGCTTGGCCAGGCTGCCTGGCTCCTGGGCTATACTGCTGCTCAAATCTTCGTTCGAGAAACCTCAGTGCCGCAGCAGCAGGCAGCGCGCGAGCACTCGAAACTGCACTAGGCTGCATCAGATCCGCCGAGGCCAGCAGTCTCTCCCTGAACACACACTCGTGGACGCGCAGGTCCAGCGACACGGTCTGGAACTTCCAGAAAATTAACATCTGCAGCAGCACTAGACTCACGGAGGCGTACGTGAGCCACTGGGTCGGGTAGACCCAGTACTTCACGGGGGCCGTGGGGTCGCCCTTCCAGCGCTTGATCCAGTCTTTCGGACTCGAAACCAGCCACGAGACCTTCTGCCGCCACTGCTCCACCTTGGACGCCGCCGCTGGGAACCTGGCAGCCCATGCCACATAGAGCAACTGAAGCCATGTCACCAGTCGCGCGCCGACGGACTGCAGCAACTTACGTGCCCGCGAGCTATTATTAGCGAACAATAAATCGGGGTCCTCCGCCGACGTTTTAGGCTTGCCCGGGCTCACTTTACCCGCTTTTAGCCCCGAATTAGCTGCGCCGTAGCTCTCGCCCTCACCCTGCGCCGCGGACGCCGCGGTCGCCAAGTCGCTCTCGTTCAGCGCGATGCTCTCGGTGGTCGCGCCTTCGCTCTCCATGCCCTCGAAGAAGCTGCGCCGACGCAGACGCGACGTCGGCGGCGCGTCCATCTCGCTCATCATGGCGCCCCAAACTGGGAGTGCGGGAAACGGACGATGGAAGATTGTGTGAGGTACACTAATTGGGCTCAGATCTGAGTCCGTGTGGTGCACACGAAGTTTCAAAGGCAAGCAGCAAGCGTCAGGGCACCCATGGTCTGACGAATCGGCACAAGCTAGCTACACTTAGAAATCAATATGTACTGTACTACTCGGATGAGTTTGCTCTACATGTAGTATCCGGTGATCATTAGACAACCAACACAGTTTAGTACGACACGTACTATCATAGTACGTAGTATGGCAAAAGTAAACCGCACAAATTTGTTTAATTGCAATCGACTTAGATCACTACTTCTAGCTTTCGCTTAATCACCGAAAACTCGTTTGAACCACGATACAAATTTCTTCAAGGCTCTAGGGGTTGGAGTTGGCGCTGGGGTTGGACTAGGAGTCGGAGTACCGGTACCTCCTGGAGTCGGCGTGGGTGTAGGTGTTGGTGTTTCAGTTTCTTTGTGTTTCTTCTTTTTCTTTCCCCACCTGCGCTTCTTAGCTCTTTCCTCGCTGTGAGAGGTGTCAGAAGACCCACTGTCGCTATCGCTGTCTTCGTCGTACTCATTACCATCTTGCTGAAGCACATCGTCCTCTTCCTGCAAAGCAGAAAATTCGTATCCTGACTGGTTTGGGGTATCCGATTCCTTGTTAACCTCACTGATCAAAAACCTCTCTCCCTTGCCTTCGACGTATGGTGGGTAACGGATTTCGGTCGGTGCTCGTAGTGAGGTAGCCTTCACCGAATTGGGGGCGATTTGAAGGCCGTCCGTGCTCGCGGCCAGAGCAGCAGCAGCCACGAGTGCGACATACTGGAGACGCATGGTCGGCACACAAGTCTTGAGCAGCTCTGTGTGCTTCCGCTCTCAGGGGAGAGTTGCCTAATGAAGTGCAAGAAAGAGTGGATGCCCAGTGGATTATGCACCCCGTCCACGCAAAAATGTTTTAAAGGTACAGTACAGTATGATTCACAGTGTGATGGTGAGTGGGTATGGCATGTACATGTACCGTATGGCGATAAGGCGGGTACAGGTTTAGCGATTTGGACAACGATATGCTTTTATACTTAAGTACTACAGTAATAATACACATGTAGCCTGGTACATGTGCAGATACCGCTAAGAAACTAAAAAGGGTGGACCTTCCAACATCTGAAAGGTTATTAAAACTGTGCCGGCGATCGGGTATTAAAGTCTATTGATTCAATAAATTCAATTCTCCACATGTTTAAATCTTCCTTGAAAGTGATACATCTGGTCTGAGTGATTTAGAAGGGGTACAAGCTGTATTTGGATTCAGTGGTATCTGTACATATACTTGATTTATGAGGCAGTGGTACAGTACATGAATGGCGGGTGGCGAAACTGCCATTCGTTCTCTGTATTTGCCACAAAGTTACATGTACCAAGTCGATATGGCAAAGCAACAAGTCTTGTTGTTTTGCCATATATGACTTGGTCTATGACGTAGTTGACACCGCCACCTCGATGTATATACGGTAGCGACGTTTCCGGGACAGAGTACTGCAATCCAGTGTTGCCAACAAAGTGGCATTTTCTCCCTTAGAATCACAAAGTATTCACGGATCGAAAAAGAGATTTCGAGCGAGCCCTTGTGATCAATATGGCAATCGGACAGCCACCCACCGATCTGATCCTTACTACAGTGGCACGCATCATACATGTACATGCACAGTATGAACTTCATACATGGGCCAGATAACGTTTTGCGAGACTGACAACGAACAGAAAACGTTTCCAGCAGTTTCAGGTTTTGCTCAAACTGCCACAAAACGATCTTAAACTAACGCGGTTTGGCCCGCTTTTATCCCTACCTGTACAACAAGATACAATCACATCAGATTTGTAGAGATTAAGCATGTTTCTGTAAAAGTAGATTATATCTACAATCATCTTAGGCGGGTTCTGTGCACAATCGCCCCGAAACATACATATATGGGATAAAGTATCAAGTTAGTTTCCTGTCAGTCTTGCGCAGTTTAGTGCGCGCCAACTGAACGAACATCGATTCGGTTTCAGTCAGTCTGCGATATTATAATAGTTTAGTGCAAAAAGTGTACAGGCCCAGTATGAAGAGCGGGAGGTGATCACCTGTCATTGCCGTCGGAACCTTGGTCGTGGTGAAGCAGGGTGAAGAGATAGCTCCGGTGGCAAAGACGAAATGAACTATTTCTGCATGACGATTTATGTGATTACAGATAAATTTCGGAACGAATTCACTGCACAAAATTCTTGAAAACGATACATGTATACTATTATTAGTACCTCAAATTAAAACAACAGATTTAATTAATAATGTATACACTTCAGTTTCTAGTCAATGCCAATTTTGGTAACAACATTAATCCACTGTAATGCATGTACATGTACCGTATTTGAGATTTCCTAGATCAGAGCTTTCTCCTAAGTGACACCTCCAGTGAGCCAATGAGAGCTTACGGGGGGCCACCTCAAAACTCAAGATATCTAAATGACAGCACGTAATGATCCAAAGCCGAGCCATAAAAATCAGTCATTTTGCAAGAAGCGGACAGGATAAGCCTCTTGAAGACCGGTTGCGTGCAAACTGGGGGCATCAAATGCTGCAGCAACTACAATCCTATACTCCGTCTACGGGTTTCAAACTAAAGGCGCCAACGCGCGTGGAGCTGACTGCGTGGACACGAAAAGCGTGGTCAACTATCGCTCCATCAACAATTGTGAACGGATTCTACAAGGCGAAACTGGTGTTAGAGCGCGCGCCACCCTCACCACGTTCACGCATCAACCTGGAGTGCTGGATATCAACTGGGACGAGATTTTTAGTCTGGTCGGTCAGTTTAATGTGCAGCAACAGCTACTTGCCTGTTTTTGCATTTGTGCATCTTGCGTTGAAAACTTGCAACTTGAGCTGGAAATGGTGTACTTCGAAGTATTGTGCAGCCCGTCTGTACACACGTGTACCTAGTCTACCTATTAATAGTGTAGATGTTGGTACATGTACTGTACTGTACATGTACCAACATCTACACTAGGTATTAATAGACTAGGTACACGTGCGTAATACACTGTACAACAGCGGTTGTCCCAACAGTTGATAAACAATGTACGTAAACATCTACAGTACAGTACTGTACATCTACTGTACAGTACTGTGTAGTTTCAGTACTGTACTGTAGATGTTTACGTACATTCATTACCAACTGTTGGGACAACCGCTGTTGTACAGTGTATTTTAAAAGTACTTTTGGACAAATTTCATCCAGCGTCCCATTGCGGTTGTTTTCTGCTGTGCGCGTGTCGAAGTGAGAGGATCACCGATGGCTCCGCGTTTAGGCGGGAAAACTCTAACCTATAAAAAATAATATTTGGATGTGCATAAGTCTTGTACAGGTTATAAGCGGACTCCCGTGTCGGAAGTGGGCGCCCTGACTGTACACGTATTTTGAAATATCTGGTGATTGTATGTACGTGTAATACCTAGACGTGTATACTGTACTTACTATTAATAAGGCTAGGTATCTGAGGTGGCCACAATTAGTGATGAGGCCCACATCCCTCCTTCTGCTCCTTGCTTTAAAGCTGATAAAAAGCAACAACCTTATTTTTAATGGGTACAGATAAATCTGGATCTGCAGTACAGTATTAGACCTCTCGTCGAAATGTACATGTATATACAGTTGTACATATGTACATGTAGAAGCGGCGCTGGCACTGCGAGTGGCAGTGAGTAAATATAACTTTCACAAGTAAAAATCTGATAAACACAGTAACCCATCTCCCACAATATGCACGGACAGGCCAGGCTCCGATGCAGCCAACCAGGACATGATGGAGATGAGCATGGGCCGGCAGTGGGTTGGTAGATGTACCACTGTGGACAGTGAGAGATAAGCCACCTATACCCTCACCAACCACCCGCTGGGTGGACTAGTGACTTAGTAGTGAATCCTATCCTGGCTATTTTGCCCCTACTATTTCAAGGATTTTTGAGCGAGCCTAAGATTTCTCTTGGACAGGGCATAGCTCCCTTATTACACTGTGGGGGCTATCGAAACGGGATATACTAATGGTTATTCCCCTCTCCGGCCTTTGCGCAAATTCGTCCCACGGTGGGGATCGATCTACTGACCTCCCGGTCCCAGCGTCAGGGTGTGACCACTGGCCCACTGGGATCGGTTACCACTGTGTACAGTACACACCCAATATGTGATGTTGACAACACAATCTTCAGTGAAGCAGCGAAGCACGGCTCCTGTCCTCTGCTTGATTTAGTTGTCCACCTTGAGAGTGTGGAGTAGCGCCCTCACCGAAATCTGCGAAGTCGTCCTCGCACAAACCCGTCGCGTCCTTTGTCCTCGGTCGCGTCGGTTATTTCCCGGGTACTTGAGTGTCGTTTATCTGGGCTGGGTTACGAGTAGCATGAACATTGAGCGTTAGTCTTCCCTACTGAGTCAGTATTGTCCTTGATCCGTCCGTTCTCCTGTCTCGCCCTTGGTCGCGCGCGGTTATCCGGGCGTCGCGTCCTTCGGTTTACGGGGCGTCATCGGGGCCGACGAGGTCTTGTGTGGCGTTTTCGGGGTCAGAACGGGTCTTCACCTTCGGCAGCGCGTTATCGGGCCGCCTTGACGGTATCGTTTAACCCCTCTAGCCCTGCGATTTTGGGCAAAAGTTATCCTGTATTCTACAGGATAAAGAATTTACTTGGTTTAAGTATTGCGGAGTTTTTGCAAGGATCGTAAAAATCACAATCATGTCTTGTTATCTACAGTGTGCTGTACAGGGTATCATTAGCAGGTGCCAGATGCTACCCTGTGTTCTCCGAATCCAAATTATAGGTTTGTAGAGATTTTTTTTCAAAATTCATCAAACACCTTCACTCACAAACCATCTGCGTTCATTCCAGATTATTTGGCTACATCACTGGGACCACGATTGGCACTCTGCGAGCTTCGTGCACTACATGACCTGACACTTGAGCTTGGGCTGCCGTCGCTATCACTGGAGTTGCCGCCATCATCGCTGGCGCGCTGCACGTCACGCCCCAATGCCGTACGAAGCCTGATCGCCTTGAGTCCTGGAGGAATGTTGTCACCACCGTACCAAAGGTCGTGCCAAAGCTGGCTGCAGGTCGCAGAGTTTGTCGCCGCGCTTGGGTCGTGCTGACGAACCTTTTGGCAGAGGTAAACCTTTCCTTTGGCGCATGCAGCGTCGTCCGTCATCCCTTTTGACCTCGCCTTGGTACACTCAACGCAGTAGAAGGTCGTCTCCCACGGAATCTTCCCCGGCCGAAGCAGTGAGCACACCTTTGGCCGTACTGGCGGCGGTTCCTGGTCTCTTTCCCGTTCTTCCCTCGCGTGACACGGTAGGTATCCACTTTTTCGGTTGTGTGACGCCCTGGTAGGGTGTATCGTGGTGTTGGCGACGGTGGTACCGGTGTGTCGACCAGCGCTCGCACAGACAAGTCACCTTCAAAATCCGCGGCCCCCACTCCCAGCGGCACCGTCTCCATCAACCGCATGAACTCTGCATGACTCGGCGCAGCTTTCCTGGGCGCCCGTTCAGCTTGGGCACGCCGGTAGATGATGTACGCGTTGATCAACGCCATGTCAATCAGCCCAAGAAAAATCGTAAGGATTACTTCCTCATTGTCATGGCGCTGTAGAATACCGTGTAGCAATCGTTTGTCAGTATCATAATCATGGAGAATACAGGATAAGTAGGGTAAAAGCAAAACTGACCTGAATTGAATATCTCTGCAGACGTAGTTGATCGTGTAAGTCCGCACCGCCCATTCCATCTTGGTAGTCCTTCACAAGCTGCGGTGCAGGAACGTCGACAACATCCGCACCTGCCCCTCTTGCCAACGTTGCTGGGCGTGTGCTGCAGCCCGTAGCGATGAAATGCACTGGTCGGTTGTCCATCCAGGACACGGCGATCATACCGGGCTCTGCCTTGGAACGCGCAATTCGGTTAGACCCTCGCGCCATGGACTTTGGTCGCTTCGCTTGCTTGTAAGGGATCGTTTTGCAATACCCGCGCCTATTGGTCTGGATCATGCCGACATGGTAAAGACCGCGTTGCAGGAGGATGGAGGACAGCAGCACACTGGAGTAGAACCGACCGTGATAATGAGTCGGCGCTTTGGCAGCCCTTCGAGGGCTCCTTCAACATTGCGTAGGATTGCATTGGGCCCTTGGTTCAAGGCGGCACTAACGCTGTTGAGTCGTCCCTGATAGATCTCAGCCCTGTACAGGATAACGAATACGTACCGTCAGTTACTATCCTGTAGAATACATGAACAGTAGAATAACATACCTGTAGCAGTAGCCGCTGTCAGCATCGCACGTCAGGAAGCACTTGGTTCTCCAAGGGTGGGGCTTGCCTCGAAGGTACTGACGCATGGGGTTGTACTTGCTTCTCATAGGAATCATTCCTTCGTCATATAAGATCCGCTGGCCGACGGTCATCCCAAGCTTGAAGGTTGTGTTGATCGTGTCCGCGATTGGTTTTATCTTCCACGTCTTGTACTTCCGTGCGTCGGGGCCGTGGTTGTCGCTAAAGTGTAGAAATCTTACAATCTCCTCGAAACGCCGTCTTGCCATGTAGCGTCCAAAGGTCCCTTTGGGGACCGCACCTTGCGCATCCACTGCCCAGTGCTTAGCCATCTTCTCTCGGAAAGGGCACAGCGCCCGAGCGCACAAAAGGCCGATGAAAGTGATGAGTTCGTGCGCTTGTATGGGCTTGAACGCTTGCTGCTCCTCCTGCACTTGCTGCAACGTCTTCATCTTATACTCTGGACGCCTCGCCTTGATTCTTCGTTGGCGAGCCATGATCTCGTCTGCCGCCTGCTGTACCGGTTCGACTCGGTTGCAATCGATAGCCACATTGACTTAGACAAGAGCATGAAGAACAGCCCCTCCACACTGTTCCCCAGTGCGTTCGCCAGCTCCGTCGGCGCAGCAGACGCGTGTGCCAGCTTGGCAGCAGGTAGTTGCACAGAAGTATCTATAACAGCGAGTTAACAAATTGGGTTAGTGTCTCGTACAGGATAACGCGAATATAATCGGACAGATATCCTGTAGAATACAGGTCGGGACTTACTGTCTTGTGCGAAGCACGCTGTCCAGCCAGTCTTGGCGTGCTCACTCAACTGGTCCTTCGTCATCTTGTCGAACGGGGTCCCTGCAGATAGATTCACGGCATCTTCTTCGTCACTTGTCGCTTCGTCCTCGCTTGAGGAGCTCTCACTTGTGCCTTCGACATCATATTCCACATCGTCCTCGTCCACCCTTAAATCATCGTTATTACCCGAGTCCATTTGATCGTCTCCGGCAGAGATGTCGACGCTTTCAGCTGGTCTAACCACATTTCGAGGGGGTTGAACACGTGTAGGGTTCTGCGGCGAAGAGATGAGTAGTGTTGACGGAGTTGCTTTCCGCGTGCGCTTCTTTGGGGCCATCGCTGCTGGTGACTTGGCAGGCGCTTTGGCGGACACTTTGGTGATCGGGTTGACGGGTCTCTTCGCCGGTGACTTGGCGGGTGTCTTCGCCGGTGCCTTGGCAGGCGGCTTCGCCGGTGACTTGGCGGGCGACGTGGCGGGAGATCTCGAGCTCGGTTCGGCAGGTGGAGGCGCGGGCGGCACTGTCGAGGGAGCCTCAACCGACGACTCGGGCACCACTGCAGTCGCCGCCGTCGTCCCCGCGGTCGTTGGCCTGTTGTGTACAGAAGCTTCAGCTGCTTGGCGTTTGGCAGGAGGAGTATCATCGTACAGAACTGGCGTAGCGTTAGCAAACCCATAGAGCTATTCATATAAATTGCCGCGTACCTTGAGCTGGTAAGTGCTTCCAGACTTCGTCTGTTCCGTCCAAATAGTCGATAAGGTGTGTTGCATTCGGTCGTTTTCCCATCCGGCCGGTGTGTAGAAGCGGTTTTCGGTAGCAAGACCCTTCGGGCGCTCAAACCGCCACCCAAGCTTTTTGAGTTTTGTCCAGAGCTTTGGCCAGGTGAGTGGCTTGATGTGCTTGCGTTTCCCCATCTCGTGTCTGCGTTGTCCTTGGTATCTGTCCGTCCGATTCGCAAATGGCGCGAACGCTAGGCGCGCGCAATTTTCCAAAATCTCGAGAAACCTGAGCCACGAATTATACCCCCGAGCTTAGTAACAACCTTGCTTATCATAGGATTTTTTTTGTTCACTTAATATTTGTATAGTGTCATTTGATTAAAGTATGGTTTGATTTCTTATCCTGTATTATACAGGATAAGAAAAGTGCTTATCCTGTAGAATACAAGGAGCGGGGCTAGAGGGGTTAACGTGCCACTCCCGTTGGGCACGGGTCTGAGGGGTAAGTACACCGACGACCGAGGCACGGGTGGTTGCGTTATCGGGGCAGCTCTGCTTACTGTAACTCGGAAGCCCTTGGACCGAAGGGGAGAAATCCACTTGAGTGTCGCAACGAAGATTCGGGACTAAGCCTTACACCTATCCTATGCCACCGACTGGCTAATTGGAGATCCGTGAGCCGCGGTTTCATGCCTGACCGTACTTCGCGGGCGTACACCCTGATTTATGGCACCTGACCCTTGAGACGGGGTTCCCACGATCGCGTCTCAGAGCTCCCAAGACGGGCCCTCCCTAGGCCAAAGACGGAGTCACTCGAGTGGAGTGTCACTATAATGGGGTCGTCTTGCGGTCTTGAGGGACGACTCAGACTCAGAATTTGAGTCCGAGTTCCCGTCTCCGCGGAAAGTTCAGGCTGATCGCGTTCCATCTCCTTGAGTGACGGGCTCAGACTCCCACATCGCTTGTCGTCTGTCTTCTCGGAACCCCCACCGCCACAACAGCCTTATTTTTCTCCAAACTGACCAACATCTAATCGTGTGTCAAAAGCACACACACCGAGAACAGCTCGTTATCGGACGCTCCTTTGTCTCTGCCGTTCGTCGCTGGTACGATGATTGGCCTAACGGCCACAGTGACAACGTACAAGGCATCATGTTTATACCCTTGCGCTTCAAACGATGCTGCTGACGCTCGCTGACTTTGAGTATTTCCACGTGAAGCAATATCACGGTGTGACGGCGTATCGTTTCCTTCTCCATAGACGGCTCGTTGCCAATCAGGCTGTCCAGTCGCCTTTCCAGCGAGTGATAGTAGATTTTAACTTTCTGGAACGGCTTCATCGCTTTCTCTTTAGCCAATGCCTTCTCGAACGGTACCTTCCTCAAACTCACAATGTCGTCTATAGTTGGTAGAAATCCAGTCGTCAGTGGGAAATGATCAATTTCATCTTCCTATAGACGCATGAACGGCTGGTAAACGCCGACATCTAGCGGGTGAATAACATGTGAAGTGTGCACCAACAATGCAAACACCACGAGCTTTCGCCCATCGTGTCGAAGTCAACGTGGGCAAAATGACCGTCCAAAGTAGAAGCTGGGGGGGGGGCTGCAGGAAGCTTGTAATGGGCGTACTTAGTCCAATACTTTCGCTTACACATGTGCACACGTATATGAGGAAGTTTAGGTGTATTTAACATAGCCTAAATACACTTGAGTTCACAACTATAATTAATTACAATTAGTAGCTTTTGTGGTAAAATGAGAACTAAATTGAGTGTTAACTGTAGATTTCCTCCTAAAACTGATATCTATAAAGAGGGGTTCTGTCAACCGGTTATCGATTAATGGACTCACCACGATCATGAACACGTGAAAGTCATGAGAAGCAAAGACCATTCCCTATCATCACGTGGATGGCTTGTGTAGCCGTTTTGGAGCTACAGCCACAGGGTTATTGCAGTAGGAAGCTGAGCGCGTCAGGACCATATTGCGGCTCCGTACAGTCTCATTCGGCTAATATTAACCGAGAACGAGCTGGGCCAGCAATTCTCGGTTCAAGCTATTATGACCAGTACAATAGTTATAAGGTTAGAGGTCACTCAAGCTAGTTATTTGAGTTAGACGAGGATTCAGTATACAAATAGAGAGCAGTAGATAGAGAAGTCTAAAACGGAGTGCTTTTAATATAGTCAGTTAAAATCTAACCTTGGTGTGTGTAAGCCGATTCATACCAGGTACCAATAGCGACCGGGAAGGCCTTTTCCATACTTAGTTGCCGTGACGCCCGGCGTCTGCCGAGGTTAGCGCATTACGCTTCGTTACCGCTACGGTGCGTGTGACTCCCGTCACACTTGGTAGCACTTGTAGTAAATCCCGCGACTGGCGCGGTTCTCTACAATCAATGTATCTCTGGGTATGGAAGACTCAGGTGTGTGTGACTCCCGTCACAGCTTGCGTATCATACACCTCCAAGATCAACAATAACCTTGCAGAATATCAAGGCATTAGCTGGAATCCGATATGCGGTGAAACAAAACTTCACTTGGCTGCATGTCGTCGGCGATAGCCAGATTATTCTACGGCAACCCAGTCAGCCCCCCCCTCCGGGATCGTCGGCTACAGAGCGGGCATGAACAGTGTCGCATGCTGGCGGATCGCCTCATGGTCACATGATGGTCGCACCACCTCCGCCATTTTAACAAAGTGCCAGACTGTCTTGCAAACAACGCCATGGATCTCAAGCAAAGTATTGAAGTCACGGCTGATATCATTCCCCGGCCCCCTCAGCGCTGGGCACATGTGGTTCACGCCCTCTCAGCGGATGTGGGTCATTGAGTAGAAAACTACAATGATCTGGAAGGGCTTGTCGTTCTCCATTTTAATGGCGGTATCCTCGAGGCGAATTTGGTAGCATATCGTAGATAGTGAACAACCCCTCTGTTGATCTGTTTGCACCTGAGGGAGGACATTTGCTTAGTCGTTAGATTCACTAAATTAGACCTATATGCAACCTCAAAAAAATATTATCACCTGAAGGTTTGCTAACAAAGGTCTCGTACCAAACACGAATGAACTCAATGATCGCGGCGCTTTAGCATGCTATTGCACTCCTCTGCGGGCTCAATGGCATTAAGGATGATGCGATCGCAGCACGGCACGAAAATACGTACTGCGCCGTCGGGTACGCTCTCGAGATCAATACCCGCGTTTGACGTCTTATTCCAACCGAGACACTCCGAATGACTATCGCTCCATATGCGGACAACTATACGAGCTCGCTATGTGTGGCTTATTCCCCATGCATTCTTCTCAGGTGGCAGAGACCGCATTACAGACGAATAGTGTCGTGTAGGATCACAACGAAAGTTCCCCGTTCCGTATAGGAACGAGTCCTACCAACAACATTATTCCTTCCCCGAAAGGTCGGTCGAGCTTTATTAAAATCTGAAGACCAGATCCGATCCCTTACACCGGGCTGGACGCTGCATCTGTGCACTGTCGGTTAGGTAGGTGTGCCCTCAAATGTGCACCACGAACCACAAGCGAGGGTTCGGGTTCACTTCTGTTCGCGTTTTCGCGCTATCCCACTGTGGTCCATCAGAACGGAAGGGTAGCGCTCAGTCAAGACCATGTACAGGGGTGTCGATGGGTTTTGTCATCCCATTATCGAAGTCCCAGAGGGGCAACACAGCACTGTTGCTATTTCAGTGTGTATTTACTGGATTTGTCATGACGAAAGCTATGTCGGACACGTCCGCGCTGTGCGCTGCGCAACCTTTCGAAGCATGCGTCTACAGAAAGTTCGGGGCGCCATCCTTAGGCAGGCATGGCCGAGATCCCCGCCTCATGAGCGAGGTCTTCCAGGCCCACGCTGAAATGATGCAATCTCGGTCGCGGGCGACTCTGAGTTATTGGCCGCAAGCAAACGGCCATCAAGAACGCTTGGTGAAGACAGTAATGCAATCCATGAGGGTATATGCTAAGGACTCACCAGCAAGATTGGGATGAGATTGTGGAGAATCTGGAGTGGCCGATCCGCGAGGACATTCCCTGGGGAATATCCTCGTAGCTGCAGACGACTCTTGATCGACCTCACTGGCTTCTCAACGTCTCCGTACAATCCGATCCAATAATAATCCGCTTTGACTCGGTGGAAGGTTCTGACTATACCCCGATGGCCTCCTTCCAGTGAGTCATGGCAGCTCTGTAACACTTCTTGAACCGTCGTTGTCGGTACCACTAGACGGAGAACGGTCTCGTTCACTCAGCACAAACCGATCAGCCATTTTCCAGGCTTCCAGAGCGGCTTTGTATCCGAGACTTGAACCTTCGCCTTTCAGTACCAACTTGAGATTGGCCCAGCGAAGCTCTTCACCTTGTGTCTTGCCGACTCTACGACGTCGTTCTTATTGTACCTCCAATGGGTCGACATCTGCCGCACTACGTAGCCGTTCGGCTGCCCCCGGGAAATCTCACCATTTTCGTCATGAAAGGGCTCTGTGGCAGCATCATTCAGTTGATCCGGTGGAACTTGTTCCACGGGTGACGCTTCAGAGTCCTCATCAGGGGTATCCGCAAATATCACTCGCTTCTTCGCGGTCTGGGCTTGTTGCCTAGTTATAGCCGTTATAAACCTCGGTTTAAGTGCGAAATCGAAAATGTTGTCATGCTTAGTCGTCATATCCTCGGACCGAGGTCTTAGGGTACTGACTCGCGTGACTTCCCGGCTCGGTTCTCCATAGATGACTTCGTGAATTCGATTCAGTTGTTCTAGCTTGCAATTTGACCCTTCGGTTAGTGCCGTTATGGCTTCCTTTCCCGCCGAGTTTGTCCTGCCAGCGAGTCCGCCGAAGCGTTGTATTCTCGGGTGATATGGATGTATCTGACGGATTGGAATCTCGCAACAAGCTCTCGGTGTATGTTCAGCTGGGTCAAAAGCGACTCCTTCAGGCATGCGATCACCCCTAGAGATTGCTGGATTGCGAGTCTCGAGTCGCCAACGACGACTAGGTCGGTTATACCTTAGACTTGGGCGGCTCACAAGCCTTCGTTCATGCCCATGTACTCCGCTTGGTTCACCGTCGTGCTATCGAGATAAGCACTTGCGGCGATTGTCTTTAATAGTAAAAGCAACGCTAACACCTCTTTCTCGGCCGGGTGGTAATTCACCACATTGTCCTTCACCACACTCCACAAAACCGGACGGGTTGCAATACTCCATCGTGCTCTTGCATATGCGTAGTGGTCAGAGACCAGTCATTTGCGAACTGCATGACATGAACCTCTTTGGCTCTGTCGAAGTGCCCCAGAATAGGTGCGTCAGCAACTTTTGCTTGGAGCGCGGCGAAACTTCGTTTGGCGGTGGACAAGTCTCCACCGGGTCCAAAGTCCTCCTCGCGCGCTTGATAGAGGGCTCAACCGATGACCGCAAAGTCTTGGATGAACCGGCCGTACTAATTCAGCGCGCCGAGGAAGGCTTGGACTCCCTTTTTCGTCTTTGGGAACGAAAGCTCTGTAATAGCTTTAAGCTTCTTCGCATCGGCCCATAACCCGTCCCGTGACATTGCGTGGGACAAGAAGTCCACCGTGGGCTGTACAAACAAGCTCTTACTAAAGCTGACACCAATCCGGCATTCTTCGAACCGGCTCAAGAGTCGGCCCCAACATCTCCAGGCAGCAGTCAAATGACTCGCACCCAAAACATGTCGTCGACGAACGATCTCCGTTCGAAAACAGGCACTAGCGAGGATTGGTCTGCTTAGCCGCTAGCGAACATGTCACCCCTTGGGGCCTTTCATGACTAGTCGTGTGTTTCCGAGTTCTCGCCGTCCGCTTCGAATCGGGTTCGGCCGAGAGTAACATTATTGGTACTCAAGCTGGTGACGGCAATATCCGCGGCTTCAGCCTTCTGAACCCGTTTCGCAAAGGCTGCTCAACCTCCTCGCTGGTGAACGGAAACCCACAAAGCGTTGTCAATCATCCGTTGGTAAATCATCGGAGCATTTGTTTATCCAGAAGGCATTCGAAGTCACTCAAAGTCCCCCAGTGCACAAACAAATGCAGATATCTTCCGAGCTCTCTGGGTCATCATCACTGCCCAAAATCCACTGGCGGCATGGAAGGTGTAGTACCATAGATATCCCTCCATGTCATGTCTGTGAGTAGATCATCAACCAAGTCAACCGAGTATTCCATTATAGCCGTAACAGAGTTTACCATCTTGTAATCAATCCGTAAACGAATATCCACTTCATTCTTCTTAAGAACAATCACAATCGGTGATGCCCACGGGCTATCCGAGAAGGCAATGAGGCCTGTCTTCAACATTCATTTCAGTAACTTATAAAGCTGCTTCAGATGTCTAAGTGGTATCCTCGGAGCCTTCTGTTTGATCGGCGTGTGCCTCTGTATATCAATATCGCACACCGCGCCGTAAGCGGGTGGTGGCAGAGCATTCCCGCTCGAATTCATGATCCGCTCATGGCTCTTCATAACCTTCACTACACGATCTTTCTGTTCCACACTCTGGGATGGGTGCCGTATGTGCTGCCGGTATAATCGAGCGTAGTGGACGCAGCTTAGATAAGGTCCGATTAAATGCTAATACGCGAGCGTAGTCTTCAAACTCGATATCATTATCAGGGTGTTCCCACACATTCAAGGTGTCGTGGTCACCCCAGGCTTTTTACACAGTTGCAGCAGCGAGATAGGCTTCCTCCAGTTTCAGTTGACTCGATTCCGAACTCTCGGACCCCAAGTCAGAGCGCTCAGCGGGTTTCGGACGTAGCTCTTCTTGGTGCACTACCACGTCTTCCACTTCAATAAAAATCTCTGTCGTAGCTGCGGCGCATTCTGTTCGTCCATCTCCATCAGACTCGCTACTTTCCGAGGATTCGCTGTGTCGTCTCTGGGTCTTGGTGGGAGTCTAGTTCGACACTCTTTCCACCGCCGATGGCTCTGATCCGCATGCTTGACGTTGGGCTTGGACTTGTAGACGATCTCGAACGGAGTTTTGTCGGGTGACTTCGGAGACGGCAGTCGGTTCTTGATGTAAATCGCCGTCATCGCCGCTTCCGCCCAAAACGTCTTATCCAAACCAGCGTAGTGAGGCATGCTGCGGCCAATGGTCACGATGGTTCGGTTAGCGCGTTCAGCAGTTGCGTTGGTCTGGTGCGCATACCGAACCGTGGGTTGAACTTCGATGCCGTGGTCTTCATAGTACGTTAAGAGCGAGG
>BSXT01000029.1:0-25082 GCA_030267785.1 Phytophthora fragariaefolia
TGGCGTAATCATGGCGTCCGTCTGGCGGGCGACAGGGGGGGCAGTCGGTGCGCAGCAAATCCCGGCTGGTGGTCTTGGTCGGTCGTTAACACCTTGGCTTGACTATACTTGGAATCTGGAAGGACCTGGGTACAAATCAGGTAAGCAATCACTTGATGACGGGTCGTCCTTCCGGAAGCAGAGTCCGGATTGCTGCGTCCGGACGACTTCGTTCGGAGTCCGGGGCTCCGACTTCTGGAGTTTATCTTGGATTCATTATACCCTGTGTCCGGAACGGCATCACACCTGGTCCTTCCGGGCGTCATTTTGGACTTCTTCCACACTTGTACACTTGTGACCTTGTACACTGCTTGCCTGGCATCTCTAACAGCATGACTTTCGGAACCCAGTGCAGGCGAATTTACCAGATAGACGCTTGGGCAAATTTTGTCGAGCCGCTTCGTGTCAGTCCTGTCGACCGAAAAGCCCCAAGAGACCGTCAAAGAAGAACTGCTGCATGACAGAGATGCTGGGTCTCCAACCGGGATGTTTAGTGAACCTGTGATTCCGTTCACCCGGTCTAATCATCCGATCGATATGGCCCCGACGCGAGATCCAACAGTCGCCACCTCAGAGCCGCCTGTCACGCTGAAGAGCAAAGTCGCCGAGGAGGAGCAGATCTGTTACCACAGAGGTGGAGACTGGTTCGCCGAAGACGTCGAACAACACATGGCTTTGCTGCCAGAAGTGGTCAGTACGATAGATGATGCCACGATTGAGGACATCCAAGCAGGCGATCCAGAGTTCAACACGCCAGAGGAGATAGATCGACTGCGCCGGATCATTTGGCGACGCAAGCATCTCCTGATCGGCAAAGGAAACGCTCTGCCCCCGGCTGCCCTAGGCGCGGTCTGTGATATCGACGTGGGAGGAGCAGCGCCAGTGGCCCAGGGAGTGCGACCTGTAGCGCCCCAGTTCCGAGAGAAGCTTTCGCAGCTGATCAAAGGGTTGCTGTCTGCAAAGATCATCCAACCGTCAACTTCGCCTTGGGTATCCCCGATCGTGATCATCATCAAGACGAATGGGGTAGACATCAGGCTCTGCATTGACTATCGGTCAGTCAATAGCTTGATACGCCTGATGGTATACCCCATGCCCTTGATCAACGACTTGCTTGAGGACTTGGATAAGGTGCTGTGGTATTGCTCCTTGGACATGGCCAGCGGTTTCTGGGTGGTAACGATGACGCCACGAGCACGTGAAATCTCGGCCTTCATCACTCCCTTCGGCCTGTTCGAGTGGCTTCGTATGGCCTTCGGCCTGAAGAATGCGCCACAGATTTATCAACGCCTGGTGGATAACGCTCTGTATGGACACCTCAAGATCAGTGCCAACTCAGATCCTGTTTTGCCGATCGACGTGTTCAACGATGGCGAGCCAGAAACGGACCAGAAGCCATCGGTCCTGGGCAGGCGATCGTACATCGACGACATCTTGGTAACCGCCTCCGACTGGGACGTTCTCTGTGAGAAGGTCGAGCAGCTGCTGGAAGCCTGCGCCCGATGGAACTTGTCGATCAGCGTCGTGAAGAGTTTCTGGGGGCTCCGCAAAGTGGATTACTTGGGTCACCGAGAATCTGCCGATGGTTTGGAAGCACATCCGAAGGATCTGGAGTCGTTGACCAATCTACCATTCCCGCGCACGCTGCGATCGATGCAGTCCTTCTTGGAAAGCTTGAACTATTACAGTCGCTTTATTGAGGACTTTGCGATCTATGCCGCAGTGTTGTACGAGTTGCGCGAGGCTGACTTCCACAAGATCCGTGTCAAAGTGGAGATCAAAACTGTCCCCGATCCACAACTGATTGGGGACGGAAGATCGACAGTCCTTGACGATGGACGAGGCGAGAGAGCGATGATCGCGTTCACCATGTTGAAAACTAAGATAGCGTCTACCCCGATCTTGCGACACTTTGATCCAGATCGTGCGCCAGTGGTCGTGGTCTACGCGAGTAAATGGGCGATCTCCGCTTCGCTAATGCAGGAACACGACGGCGTGTATTGGCCAGTCACACTCTGAAGTCGAACGAGATTAATTACGGGATAGTCGACAAGGAGGTCCTGGCTCTTCTCCGGATATTGGATGTCTGCTATACCCTCCTGGTAACGAGGTCGATCAAGGTGCTGACTCGGCATTCGACGTTGGCGTGGTTGTTACACTCTTCAGGCTTCAATGGTAGGTTTGGTCGATGGGCCGCTCTATTGTCAAGTTGGACGTTGGAGGTCCGACGATGCGAAAAAGGCGAGGATGAAATACTGGAGACGATCGCGGCGAGCATCACTCCTCGCGAAGAAGTTGACGAAGTGTTGACCGCCATCGCCCTCAAGAAATAGCCCCGCCAGACCGTGGCGATGCAGTTGAATTGGACGAGCATCTGCTGGTCGTTAGCTTCGACGGGTCAGCGCGCGTCAAGCGCGGCGGTGGTGCCTATGATGCCATCGTTTCGAGACTTCCAGGTTGGGAGATCCTAGCCGCTGCGTCCGAATATGCACCTGACTTGACGGTTAACGAGGCCGAGTATCGTGGCCTGTTGCTGAGTTTCGACCTGCTGAAGAACTTGGACCGGGGACGCTTGATCGTCTGTGGTTACACCAATCTAGTGATCCGACAGATGCGCGGCGAGATCGACTGCAAGGCACCCGGCCTGCAGTTGTTGCGGCAGAAGGCGCTGGATCAGCTCAGATCGTGACCTCAACATGAGTTCCTGTACATGAAGCGGGAATGGAACCAAAGCGCGAATCGGTTAGCCAGCACGGCGTTGTAGAAGGAAGAGGGGGCACACCTTACCTCGGACGAAGATCGCCAAGACTTGATTACGCTGAATCGGCTAGACGAATTACTGAGGCCGAAGGTCACCGATCAGGTCGCCCGAGTAACCGCTGTCACCAGATCGGCTCGGAGGCGACGCCTACAACCGGAGACCTTACAGGAAGCAGTGGTGCAACAGATGAGGAGTCCAAGCCCGGAACGAGGAGAAGTGGATCGCAAATCTGAAAGCTTACCTGCAAGGCAACTTGGCCGATTTGACCGTAGAGGAAGCAAAGGCATGCTCCAAGATCGCGGACGATTACGAAGTGGACGACGATGGGCTGCTACGGCATTGCCCGACCCCGGCCCAGTCCGGTGGGGATCGCGATCTGATCGCACGACTGGTGGTGCCGGAGACCCTGCATCGAGATTTCCTACACCATTATCATACGAGTTTGGAAGGCGGGCATCAGGGAATCGGGCGCACCTATCAACGTATCCGGGCACATTTCCACTGGCGAGGCCTCTATCGCAGTGTCCAACGCTACGTGGGAGAATGCACAGACTGTGAGACTGGGAAGGGTCGGCCGGTTATTAGAGGCCCATCACCGGGAAATCTGCAAGCAACGTACCCGTTTCAGATCGTGGCCATGGATCACATCCCGTCGTTGCTGACGTCGTTCAAGTGGAACACGGAGCTGCTGATCTGGGTCGACTTGTTGTGGGTATGTGATCGCGAAGGCGAGCGCTTCTCGGACAGCCCAGGCGATAGCAGATACTTATGAAGAGTGCGTGTTCCGACGCTTCGGCGCGAGTGAGGCTATCAGGCACGATCGTGAACCCGGGTTTATGGCCGACTTGTTCCGGGCTTTCAACCGGATAGTGGGACAAAGGCAGAGAACCACTATGGCGTACCGCCCACAAGCCAATGGGACGGTAGACGCATGGTGCAGACACTGACCCGTTTGGTGAAGATGTATGTCGCAGATACAAATCAGCGGGATTGGGACGAGTACGCAGAACGTCGAAGGCTGGGCCTCCCACCACCGTGGCAACGACCCATAGAGTCGCCGGCCTCTTGGAGCGCAATCGCCGTCGTCGCGCGCGAGCTGCACCTGTGCCGACTCCCGTCGTCGGCCATGGTCACGCGCAAGCCGTCGCTGCAGCCGCCCTGCTCCTTCCTGGGCTCCCTAGGGAGGATTCCCCCCAGGAAGGCCAAGAGCCCGGAGATCCTTGGAGGCGACCCTTGGCAGACACTTGCTCGCGACCCGTCAAATTCTGGAATCGACTGAGGGTTAACGAGAGCTCGGAAGGCAATCCAGACGACGTAGAGGATATGAGTACACCGGTGAGCGAGAGTCCGAAGTCTCTCTTTGAGCCGGGCGACAGAGTGTGACTGTACATGGAAAGAGTCAAACCTGGTCTCACTAAGAAACTGGCGCATCGTTGGCATGGAAATTTCCGAATTAAAAGGAAGGCCGAGGAATATGCGTATGAGCTGGAGCTCCCGGATAGGAGTGGATATAGATTCTACCCAGTAGTCCATGTGTCTCGGCTTAAGGCAGTGAAAGAGTTCGGCGATCGACCGAAGGTTCGGTTGGCCCGAGAACTCACTGACAAAGCTAGACTAGCCTTCGGTGAAGAGTTGTTACCGGAGGATAGTTGGGAGCCAGACCTACTAGCAGTAGAGTATGAAGTCGAGTCCAACCATGATGACCGACGGTCAATGGAGACGAGTACTCGGAGGTCGGTCAGACAGTTCCTAGTGAAGTGGGTTGGCTATGATGAGCCAACATATGAACCAAAGACCAACCTCTCGTGCGAAGGATTACTCTATGATTATTTGCGTGAGAAATGCAGTTCTCAGAGGTTCCAAATTGGTCCAAGTCACTGACGAGGACTAGGAACCTGCACGAAAATGGACTGCGGGCGGGGATATACAGCCTGCCCTGCAGAGGAAGCTTCTGTACGATGATTGAATAATATTATGTTTGTATATGACGTGAACGAAATTTCGGATATGGATTTGCCAAAGTGAATTGACTATGGAAATTGACGTGGAATGAATGATGAAACGACGTTAAGTCTCTAAACTAACGGGATGGGGTTGCTAAATAAATTGAGAATAAGTAAAATAATATACCGAAGCCTAAAACGCCACAGTCGTTGCAAGGTCGGCCAAGACGTCAAGTCCAGCCTGAGCAGGGGCATTGGCTTCAAGCTCAGCTTGAACGTCCGCTTGGTCAGCGGCTGGAATCGGGTCCTGGCACTTGAAGTGTCCGACGGCGAGTTAGCAACTGCGGAAGAGTCTGCAGCCGCTTGAGGTCGGGCGTCAGCGAACTCTTTAACCCATGGAGCAGTGACGTGGGACTGTCCCAACGCGGGGTTCCCCACAATGGTTGCACCGACTTCTTCTCGGGTCGAGCCTTCTGGGACGAAAAGCGGGGCCGAGGGGTTGCAAGGAGCAAACGTTGTGTTAAATGAATGCTTGGCTGGCACACCCACCCAGCAGTTCCGCCAAGACTGCCGAGCATCCAGATCCATCGCTTCGACAGTCCACGCCGCAGTACTCGGAGCGCAAGTGAGGGTCTCGAACGAGTACTGCAGCATCGAAGGATCCAGCAAGATCTCTGGCGGGCACTTGATCTTGCCTCCGGCATCCGGGGTGCACCAGACCCAGAACCGCTTGGGGATTTGGAGCCGGAGGCGGTCAGCACGCAGGTTCCGAGCATTGTTGTACGCCCGCCATGCTGCCTCAGTCTCCAGATATTCGGGCGTGTCCGACCCAATCCGGTCAGAAAGCTGCTGGAGACATTGCTCCACAGCAGGAACCGAGACCCGGTGGGCGCGTTCCCAGAGATCAAATCCGAGGTCAAAATGCTCGGTCCTCCCAACGGCTCGCTCAGTGAATTGGCGCCACAGCTTGACCACAATAGCGAGCCCCGAAGCCCGAATCGAGGTGGGCTTGTCGGGCAAGTAGTCGTATGCCGCGAAGGTGCAGAGTGGATCTGAAAAATAATATAAAATTAGAAAAACATTCTAAGTTTAAATTTCATTTTGTCAAAAAGTATTCTAAATAAAATTTTATTTTATCACTTGAATTTAATTAATTTCAGGTTTTATAACAATGATTTATAATATGTAAATAAAACCTGGGAAAATGGGATGCATTGTTAAAATAACCATTAACATTCCGGTCCACTTGTTTTACCTTCACCACCACCATGTGGGTGGTCAACTAGATTTTTAGCTACAGAACCCAAGACCATCGGATTAAAAATCCGGTGACATCGGCAACCGTGCCCGAAGTCTCTGCCATGGGTGCGTCGGGTCCTCCCAGTCTGCAAAAGCCTGGATGACAGCAACCGAGCACTCGATGACACGATCACTGGCAATAGGCTAGGGGATGCGAGCGTTCAATATCTCGCACCACGCTCCCTGAGCCCCTGGAGCCGTGAATGCAGGCTCCAACAGAGGGTTTGCCAAGTCGGGGAGCTTCCGCGACGCTCGCACCCGAGGATGCGGTCCTTGAATGGGAGCCGGGATTGCGGTCACAGGTTTGGAAGCCGTAGACCGAGTCCCAGGCATCGTGGACAGGGTGACTGTAACCACTGTCAGAGCACGCGGAGCGGAGACTGGTCGAGGAGGCGGAGTGGCCACCCCACGGGTCTGCATTTTGTTCTGCTCGTCCGGTCTCCGGCAAATACACTCTGGATGTAAAACGCTCGCCCTCCACAGTCGTCGAGACGTTATCTCCAGGTTGATCGTTATAACAGGCAACCTCGCGCAGCTGCTGCGCTCGCAGTAGCGGTGTGTCAGCGACGTCGTTCCCCGACGGAAGCACATATTCCGGCTGCTTCTGCAATGCCGAAACTGATAATCCATCAGTAGAATAGCCTAGCGCCGCCATGACCGATCGCCCCACAGTCAGTGCCAATGTCAAATCAGACTCATCAATCCAGCACTCGATGTTCCGAAGAACTAATGGCCCCGCCGACGTATGCAGAACAACCTTCTCAAATCGAGCTTGCTGGTAAAGTTTCACAGTACCGGGCCCAAATGGATCGAATTCTCGTGGCTGCTCCCACTTGATTACTGACACAAAGCAACCTCTCTTGTGCAATTCGGTGATGCAGCCGCGAGAAACGCTTGAGGCATCCGCTCCGGAATCCAATAACGACACCTTCACCGTCAAATCGAACACCGTCGCGTTCACCGTGCCATCATCGCTTCCGTTCGTGGCTGTCGCTGACTCGGCCTGTTTTGTCTCTAAGACTAGTCGCTTCATCTGCACTGGTGCCTCACTTGGCGGCGCCGACGTGTTTTTCCGCGAAGCCCAAAATTCTTCCACCAATCGTTTTGCCTCCCCAGGTTGGGCTTGCGGACAATTCTTCACCAAGTGTTCTGTTGACTTACACTTCAAACACGGCCAGCGACGCTTTGGCTTCCTAGGGTTTGTTGCTGCCGCAGCATTCGATTGACCGGCAGCGACGAATCTCGCTGCACCTTGGCCCTGCTGATTACCCGTAGCTGAGGAACTGCTGGGCTTTCCTGGCGCAGACTGCCGAGACTTAGTGCCGTCCACCTGCGGCACGATAGGCTTCTCCCAAACCATGAAAGAAGCCAGTAATTCCGTGAGCCAGCGAGAGAACTCGATTACATTCGACTTGTACCACTTGTTCTGCTCCTGCTCGGTGCGGCGCTGGATCTCCTTCTTGAAGCTGATAGGCTCGAGACTTGCGACCAAGTATTTCACCAACTTCTTCTGCTCTCGATCAAACATCACATCCACCATGTTATGGTCCTCGAGAATCTTATACATGTTCGCCTGCAGCCGGTTGACGCGCGATTCAGCCTCCGCCAACTTTGTGTCCATACTCAGCTTCTGCATAGCGACATCCAGCGCCGCATAGTCCTCAAATGCTGTGTGCTTGGCCTGGAGAAAATATTGAACCCATTCGTCCTCGGTCACGTCCTGCCAATGCTTTGCAAATGTGAACCTCGCAATAATCTCCTTGGTCCCCTGGTCAATACATGAGCCGACGGGTTGCACGAACGGGCGATTGTGCTCAGTTTGAAAAGCACTCAGCGCCGCAAAATACGTGTGATAAGCTCGCAGGAAATCACGACGTTCCTGCATTGAGCTGCCTTTGTAGCGAGGAGGCTTGGGTAGCGCCGGCGCATTCATTATCTGCCCGACGTCGCCGCTCACGTCCTCCATGGTTACATCGCTCTTGGCCGGAGAAACCTGCGGGGCACTGCCTTGATCCGGGCGACTGTTGAATGGGTTCACGATTGGTGTTGAGGAATGACGTCGTCTCTCCCCACCTGACCCTTCCGCTCTTGCTCTCGCTGCAGCCGCACTTGCGGCCGCCGCTGCTGCCCGGCTCCCGCGAAGACTTAGCCGCCGAAACGTCTCGACGAACTGGTCTCCCTCCGACATGGTTCCCAGTCAATTCCGAAAGGAACTAAAGTATACTTTGATCTGTCTTCCTCGACTGCCGCCACACAGCGGCGGCAAATCCCAACAACTTGACGGGTTGTGGAGAAAATGGAAACCGATCATTTGTCTCTCGTCTTCTCGGAGACCGCCTTAGCAGCCCCCACATGCACATGCACGCCTAGTGAACCCACAACCTAGTTCGACCAGACTACTTACAACCTAGATACACACTGACATCTCACTGGGTGGGTACAACCCAGATCAGTGGTGCACATTTGAGGATACACCTACCTAACCGACAGTGCACAGAGGTAACATCCAGCCCGGTGTAAAGGATCGGATCTGGTCTTCAGATTTTATCCCAACAAAGCTCAACCGACCTTTCGGGGGAGGGAGAGTGTTGTTGGTAGGGCTCGTTCCTATCCGGAACGGGGACTTTCGTTGTGATCCTACACGACATCTGAGTCTCTCGAACGGGAGTAAGCGAGGGCTCGCCACTCGTTGTACTTGTCAGAGCCTGGTCGCACATATCCCTCGGTCCTCGGTAGGTCCCCTATGGGAACCCACATCAGTAGAGGTAGATGCACCGGACACGTGACTAGTCGGCCCGAGATGTTAGTCACCCGTACTCGCCGTGGGCGACCGGGCCGAAAATCTTCAACCTTCGGTATCAACTCCTTCATCCTTCGAGCCCACAACTCGTGCGTTTCGTTGGTCGGTGGTTGCCGTGTTGGCCTATAGTCTCGCGATTCATGCCCCGGTATAGTCAAGACATCGGTGGGTCCATCAGGGACAGGAGGGCCTTCTTCTCTTGTGTCTGCTATGCGCTGCGTCTTGATGAGAGGAATTTCAACCTCATCAGGAAGCCGAGTAGTCGCATGAAAGTGGTCTAGACGCACGCCAACCGGAATCATAAAATCCGTCCCGAGGACTACGTCCACTTCAGCTCCATGGTCGAGTGTCGGTCGTCCAGCAGGGCTGATCGACTTGCACGTCATTCCACCATTGCTTTTGTTGCATCTTTCCTCCTTTTTAAGAAGTTTAATATTATTCCACAGTGCTGGCTCAAGCAAATTAGGAATGAGTTCCAACTGATCACCCCACCAATAAAATAAGTGAAACCCGAGAGCACTAATGGGGCACAGGTCAACATTATGGTTCATGATGCACGCTCCAAATTCACGGCGTCCATACTGATTCGTTTTCCCCTGCTCAATGACCATCACAAGTGCACGGTAGTCAGTTTAACCCTCATGCTCCAGAAAAACGCTGAACAAGTCAGGTGACTCCAAGTTACGCGTCGATTCTCCTCGTAATAAACTCGAATGGCATAGGAAGTCGCTTATGTGGTTACGTCACTCGCCACCGGTGTTGGGGTTCATGTAGTATCGAGCGATCGCTAATAGATCGTCGGTTGTACAATACTACTCCAGCGAAAAAAACAACACCGCGATCTGCGTACTCTCGCTTATTCTTTTCATGTTTATCTCGCTTAAGAGATGCCAGTAGTGCCTTGATTAATTTTTTTCTCCCCGGGTTGAGCGTGTGTATTAAATAGAGGCAAAATTTGGCTCTCTACGTTGTTGGTTGTTGTACAAATCAGAAATTGCGTTCCCATGCATGTCGTCAGTCACTCCGTCAACCTTACGCGTCGATTGTTTTACACGAACTTCTCGTGCACTACTTCCTCACTTAAAAATAAAAGCATTTTAGACGCCGTCACTTGATATCGCATAGTTTCATGAAAGCCCTTTCGATCACACCAAGCCTTAATAATGAACACTTACTAAAAGTAGAGATTCTACTAGGATTTGACCTGACTTGGAAAACTCCAGCATGTAGTTGACCAATGAAAATTAAACACTGATCGCTTCGATTGGAATCTCGTCTAACCCACTAACAGTATCACTTCTTGAATTAGAGAGGTGTCGTTGTCTTGGGCGTCAACTACATTTATCAGCCTCACTTATTCTAGCGTGCACTGTACGTCAGTAGTAGTGGTACAGCCGAAGAATGGCCCCACCTTGTCAAAACAGTGATGCACAGTGTCGGAGGAGACCTTGCTGAGCGCGAAGTGCATGATCGAACATGTAGCGTCGGTGGTCAGCCGAATTTGTTGGTAAGGCGCTCAAAACAGCAGCTTAGGCTCAGGTTTGATGGAGGCGGCATCAACCCAACGTCAAGGGGCTGAGCAACTCCGGTGCATCCTGGCGGCACAAAGTGCACGCTGGCTCCCACGGCTCCCAAGTCATCCAGCACGCTGTCCATCTGGTGGGTTTTCAATGTATTGAGCATCAAAAGAGAATAACTAGTTACATTAGGCTTGAATGATTGATCAATCCATTCATGTATCACTCTTTTGCACTTTCCTATACCGAGCTTGAGACCGCGGTTTCGAGCGAAGACACGGATAGACAACCAGAAAGGCCGCTTGGTTAAGGCCTCAGCTACTCTTAGGCGGTAGCCGTTGGTGTGGCTAAGGGGTATTCGCTGGGGCCCATCATCAAAAGGAACGTGTCGTCCTTACTGCCTCAACAGGGCCTGAGTAGCAAATGATTGGCTAGCAGCAACAGGATGTTAGCAAATGAAAAGTATGCTCAGAGTCTGAACGCCCTCTACTTTTAGGAATTATCTCTTCATCTCTGTTCCATCCTTTGACTTGGAAATCTTGGGCAAAGTGTTCAGATCTTTGCGAAGATGTTGGTAATTCTGTTTTGATGCATATGAAGCTTTTGCCGGCCCCCCGGTGTCCCATCCTGCCTCGTCAGCTGGGAAAACTACCGCTATATATTCAGTACTAATGTATTGTTATAGATGCACGTATGGATCTCTGTCACTGATCAAATGGAAGGCTTACTTGCGGCGCCAAAACATTGCAGGATAGATTGCTGATTCGATTTCAGCTTGCTTTTGACTTCGTTCGGGGCCTGCCAGGTTTTCCCTTGGACTTGGGTGCACTCACCACTACTGCATACACGGCTCTGTAAAATATTGTCGAGGACGACGATGCGAGCTAGGGAAGCCATCCTCCAAAATCCATGTATTGCGGCGTGTATGCCAAGTTTCAACGCTCTGCTCACGTACTTTTCGTAAACGCGCAATTCTAGATCCTCCCACAGGTAGTACAGCACGAATCTCCCTCTCCGACAGCCCTTGCTGCAACAAGTGCATGATAACGCCTTCCGATTACTGTCACTTATTTCCGTCGTAGCTGGTATCCCAGTTGGCCCAATCGTCACGTAGTTGCTTTATGGTTTTCTCACCAAGTCGCTCAACTACACGCTTATATGCAGCCTCTTTCCGATCTACACCTTTCCGTCGCTTTCGTGCTGGAATTGTAGTCTGTGAGCCCCCCGAGCCGCGGGAACGCATGCTGGATAACGAGGGCAAAACTGAAAATGAAGAGCCTGGCCTCAAATTGCAACCCACCAACTGCCCACTACAAATAAATAAATTATTCGGGCGAGATTCGGTATGTGATGCGGGACACCGGGGTCCCGCCAAACGCTTCATATGCTCGGGACGTGGTGGCTGTCCTTGCTATGCGGCACCGATCTAGCGTTGCAATATCTCTTCAAACTCAACTTGTAGTAGTCCATAGCCCTCCAGCGCAAGCTCAAATGTGTACTACTTTTTGAGAAACGGACATTTTTTGTTACCTAACAAGCTTTTAGCCAAAAGTATAGAAAGGTTAGTATTCTATGATAAAAATTTTAACGTTTTTTTAACGTTTTCTATTGGTCTTTTCCAGGATAAATATGTTTTGTACCTTTAGAAAACTGAGGTTGACGTTGAAGCAATAAAACAAGAACCGGTTCTCCACCTGCTACGGCGTAGCCCCCACGAAGGTGTTCTTGCGACACCGAGAGCTCTCCGTTGCCCGGAAAAAGAATTTGGTCAGGAATATGCCACGGAGCGGATATCAGCGCCAGAGCCGCGCTCAGGGCTACTTGCTCGGTGGTTGCTTCCTCCGTGGAATCGTCGGGTGGATCCTCGTGCTCGTCCTGGTTTTCGTTGGTAGCTTCAGTGTTAATGACAGCCGCGGTGACGTACTGCGACACCATGTGAGCTTCAAATCGTTGGCGCTCGGTTCACCACCTCTTTTTGCACGAAGATATGAATATGGGCGATCGTGTCCGCGATCTGCTTGAACATGTCTCTCTCTTCAGGTCCGCACGTAAGTACTCCACAAACCAAGGACGAAGGTCGTGAGCGACCACGTTCGACATACTCCGGGAAAGGACATTCGTTGCTCCATCCATACCAAGCGTAATCGAAGGCGCAGAAACCAATGCCGCAGCCATCTCTACCATTCCTGACCGATAGAATTCATCAAGCAGTGAAGTCGACACTTCCGACGAACTCGGAGGGGACCATTGATTGTGGAGTGAATCAAAGAAACGTCTCCAGGGAGGATGCTTGAACAAGGAAAAGTCTGTGCCAGTTTCGTGCATGGCGGAGGCAACGTTAGATCCAGTGCAGCACGCTCCGCACGGGTAATACTTGGGTACACCTTGGCCTGCTGTACCTACAGTGTACCTGCATCTCGTTTGTCCTTTTCACCAAACGAGAGACTTTCATCGATCATCAACCGGCCAAGTGGGGTTGGAACCTTGTCACAGTTGCTGATATGGGTTCTCGGTAGTTGTCCTTGGGGCCTCTCTTGAAAAATGTACAAACTGCCTCCTGTTGTCTTGGCGTCGTTGCCAGTTTCGAACTGAGGCCACAGCCACATTCATCGCGAAAGACAAGCTGCGGTCCAGGCTTCACACGTTGTGAATCACAACCACCTATAGCGTATTCTGAGAACGACAACATCCGCCGATCTCTTCACTGGTGTTGTAGTGGGCTTACTTAGCTCACTATTTTAGCTTACACGTGTGCGCGACGTGTAGGAGGAAGCGTAGGTTTATTTATATTAGATTAAGTATACTTAACCTTGTAAGTATAGTTAACCTAAATAAAGAAGTATTAATAACCCTTTTTGGTAGAAATGAGAACTGAATTTGTTGGTTAACTTTAATCTTGCCTCCTAAAACTGATATCTATAAAGAGAGGATCTGCCAACCACTCGTTGGCAGAATCTCTGTCCTAATGCATGCTCCTTATTGGCAGATATCTGTTGCTTTCTGCCAATAGTAGTGCTTCCTATTATGAATGGTGACCACACTGCATGTGGCCCACCAGAATGTATCCATTAGTGCATGTCGCACTAATTTGGAGGTTGCCCGAATGTGTAGTCCCGCTACAGGTGTGGCCTCGACCGCATGACCAAATGAACCTGATAACAAGCGTATAAATAACCTTTGTGACGTTCGATTCCATTCAATTCACGAAAATCTGAAAAATACCAATCTACAGTATGTCCAAAAAAGGGACGCCGTCTCCAACCTTCCATGCAGTCAATCAAGGTTCATTTCCTGGAGGCACGAAGGGAAATGGTGTTTTACACATAAGGCAAAATAATGGTGTAGTGCACATATCATGTGCGAGCCACCCACTGCGAGCCGCAGCGAGCTCCCCAGTTCAGCTTTCGACGAAAGCCAAGTTAGTTTAAGAGGGGGGTTCTATCTCTATTCGACACCGCACGACGCCATGACCGCCCAAGGACCTGCCAAGACTGCCGACGCCGCCACGACCGAGGCTGGGCCTCCCCCGACGCCCCCTGCACGCGCAGATGTACCAGCGCCGGACACGACCACGACCGCTGACGTCGTCGACATAAACGACGGATAGCGCGGCGTGGACGGAAACTCCGGGTCGCTCGACAACTGAGCCCCCTCCGATTCGTGTGTCGAAGCGAGTGGCGAAGCGCAAGGTGGCCCCGGTGGACGCGGAGACGGCGAAAAAGGGCAAGAAGAAGCTGGTCCGCGGCACCGGTCTCCTCGCGTCTCAAGCCGCCGTGGCGACGACCAACGAGGAGCGAGCGACGACTGCGAAGGAGAGCTCGCCCCCAATCACGATTGAGCGTCCTGGTCCGGCGCCCTAGACGACGCCACGACAGCCCCCCCCCCCGGGTTCGATCTCACGGACTTCATGACGTCGTTCCAGCCTGGACTCGCCACCGAAGCCTGACTTCCAAGCCAAGTTCGTGACGAGCCGTCACAACCCGCCAAGCCACCGAGAGCCGACGAGGAGGTGCAGCGTCTGCGCCAGGAGCTGGAATGTCTGAGGGACCAAGTCGCAGGTGTGCGTCAGTCGCTGGCGGTGCTGACCAAGCCGAACGATCAAGGCGAGCTTCCAGATGCCAGCGTGCAGCAGCTGACGAGCGGAAGTTTCCCGGAGCACGCGAAGAAGGCCAAGGGCGAGTACCACCCTCCGCAAGCGCACGTACTGGCGGCGACGCGAATGTTCAAGGGGTTGACGCCGACTGAAGGTAAACCTATCTCTCCCATGTTGTTTGTGTTAGGGTTGCGCGAGGCGGAGTGCGTGGGCTTCAAGACGACCCCGGCGGTGCTAATGGCACTCTTCTCGGGATGTCTCGGTTCAAGAGGGCTGACGATTCTCCACTTCCGTGAGGAGACGGAGCAAGACACGCTGGAGGCCGGCTCGTCGAACAGTAACTGAATTCTCGCGCTCACCGCGGGGCGAAACGCAGATTTCGTGTACTCCACCCTATGAAAACGCGAGCTCGAATCACAATTCGAGCCCAATACCATGCACCCGGCACGGCCTAATTTCGACTCGAGAAACTACACTTCGGCAATTACGAACCTGCAAGCTATAGCGGCCGAAGGTGTGTGCGTGGAGCTCAAGAAGGACGTGCCACTTCAAGCACATCCACCTGACAACCACGAATCGGCAATTGAGAGGGTGAACATATTGAGCAAGAACGTACGCAAGGAACAGGACGCGTGGTGGTGCCTCGTACTGGACTTGGATCTCCATGCGATGTGGCCTGAAGTGTTCGTCAGCTCATTCGGAATTG
This sequence comes from Phytophthora fragariaefolia, assembly GCA_030267785.1. Lineage (NCBI taxonomy): Eukaryota > Oomycota > Peronosporomycetes > Peronosporales > Peronosporaceae > Phytophthora > Phytophthora fragariaefolia. The sequence continues at coordinate 15,159 of BSXT01000029.1, forward strand.
TCGACAAAGCGGGTGGTGACCCGCTGACTTCTGGAAGGACTATCCATGATCTTTTGTTCCCAGAAGGTGCCTCAATCAACGCCGTTACCGATCAGGACGCTATCCTAAAGGCTGACTATCGTCACTGTGATGCGGTCGCCTCCGAGATATTACGAATCAAGCGAGAACACCCTGACATCGAGATCAAGGCTATGGCAGGCGATGTAACTTCAGCATTTCGCAACATCCCATTTCACAGCCGCAGCGTACACCACTTTGCCGGCTGCATTGAGATTGAGAATGCACTCGTTGTTGAGCTGGCATGTCCATTCGGATGGACAGGCTCTCCCGGCGAATACGAAGTCATCGGAGAGGCGATAGCATTTGTCCACGGCAGCGGGAATTGCTCTCCTGTGCATTTGCTACCCACGAATGGGGTCCCCGGTGGTCCCAGAGTGCCCCGGAAGGACGTCGCCCCCTCCACGTACATTTTCGTATCGACAATACTTCGGCCGTGGCCTGGCAAAACCGCCTTGCGTCACGTAACACCCGCGCCCAAGACATTATCCGGCTGCTCGGATACTGGGGGAGCTCTCTCAACCTCCGTTTCTCGGCTTCCCATATTGCCGGGGTCGACAACACCCGCGCAGACGCCGGCTCGCGCATTGCCGCTCACTGTCTTACGCTACCGAGTTTAAGGAACTAACTCGTGGTTGGACGCAGATATCACCGACGATAGACGTCCGTGGACTTTCGTCGCTCTGGCGCAGTATCTCCGCGAGCATTCCGTTGCCGACTCCACCTTCACCAAGTACTCTGCTGCAATGACAAAGTGGACGGTATGGACATCACGTCGGGGAATTGATCGATGGCTCTCAGGCTTCGCCGATGAGGATCGTATTCAAGTACTCTCTGAATTCTTCGTGCACGGGTTTCAATATGGATTCGGCGATGGCAGCCCGCTGCGCGGATCATCAATCATCAACATGCTGCAAGGCGTTCGTCACTTTTTCGCAGCGGCCGGACGGGTCCTTCCGATTGCCCACTCACACGTTCGCATACTTCTGAAAGGGATATGCCGGCTCGACACATCTCCGCGACACAAGGCTCCAGTGTCCATTCGGCTCCTCGAAACGTGCTTTCACTCTCTCCGGCTCGATGATCCTTTCGCCCAAGCTCTCTGGGGGGTCGTGTGTGTGGCGTTCTTTTTCCTACTAATACGTTCGGAAATTGTATCAATCAGCGGAAACGCATTCAAGTGGTTTGCGCTTAGAGCCGATGACCTGGTTGTCCTCGATACTACCGGGGAGCCGACACGATTGGCGGCTGAAGCGCGATCTGTACACATGAAGCTTCGCGGTGCCAAGACCAATCAGTGTGGGCATACCACAGCTCGAACGTTGTATCGATCAGGGCACCCATTCCTGTGCCCTGTCTTCGGCGCTCTTCTTCTTCTACGATCAAGACAAGACCTTCCTCTCGGGATACCAGCGGCCGTGTACCTGGGGCGCACCGGCCAGCCGGCGTGTATTTCAACAGCAATTCTGTCGAGTGCAATCAAGAAGGTCACTGCACAGAATGGTGAGGATCCCAAGAATTTCAGCCCGCACTCCTTTCGTGCCGGGGGTGCAACGCACCTGTATCGAGCAGGAGTGGATGCCATGACGATTCAATTTCATGGCCGGTGGATTTCGGACACGTTCAAGACCTACACCAACCTCTGCGCGGAATCCGTCACCTCCCTCGCTGCCAACATGGTGACCGGCTCCAAGGGTGACTCAACTCTTCGCTAGTGGGCGTATGCTGCATGACCTACATTGGGGGCTCCGCTCTCCTCGTCCCTTTTGGATGAGCGGATGGTCATGCACATATGCCCATTCCCGGAAAAGTCGTATTGATAGAGCACCAATTTTCTATTGAAGAATGCAAGGTGCTCTATCAATCCGACAACTACGGCAGCACTACGATATGGCGATAATCCGTTCAAAAAGACGGTGCAATTCCTTCCTGATAAGTCAAAACACGGCGGCAAACGACTGATCGACGTGCGCCACAAGCATAGGTCACATTTCCAGCAGCGCCACTAGCCAACCAGACTTCCAAGACCAACTGCATCATGCCCCGCAAACGCATCCCTACCCGCTACACCAACCGGTTCAAGGCACGCGCCGTCGAGGACTGGCGAGAGGCGAAAGCCCGTGGAGTAAGCCGCGTAGAGTTTGCCAAGTCCCGAGGATTCCCCCGTCCATCTCTGCAGAACTGGGAGCGCAAGTACTCTCGTCTCGCCAAGGAATCTCAGCGCCAGCCTCGCGCGAGCGCCTACCTGCCTCCTGTGGCGTCGCGTGCCTCCAGTCTGACTCTTATCGGCGGCGGCCGCAAAGCCGAGACCACACCCATTGAGGACACGCTGTGTGTGTTCATCAAGGACGAGCGGCGCCTCGAACACACCGTGACTGTGGATTTCATTATCGACAGTGCTACAGAGCTCATGCCGGATGTAATGGGCTCGAAAAGCCCGGAGGCAAAGAAGTCGTGGTGCCAGCGATTCATGCGCCGACACAGCCCAACCATTCGACGGATCTGCCACTCTGGTCGCAAGCGCGTGAAAAGCTGGTGACTTTACGGCTTCCGTTTGTTAAGCTAGTGACGCAACATGTGACTGAGCATTGCTATTATGACCCTAATACTAGCCTCACAGTTGCCCGAGCGCTTTTCAATATGGACCAAACTTCTGTCTACTGGGACATGGGCACGAGAACGCCAAACAATGCCGCGGGCTCACCTATTGCCTGGAGCAGGGACAGTGTAGTGGACTACACGGAGATTGTAGAAGAAGTCACCGTGTGACCAACTCACCGTGTTTAAATAAACTGAGTTTTCCCTCGCTCAAATGTCTCTGGCTGTGCAATGTCTTTGTACCGTGCGGTCGTCTGCAATTTACTTAGAGCTCATGCTTGGTGCTCTATCTTTCCGGGTGCTTTATCAATACGACTTTTCCGGTAATGAACTACGGTGTTTTGCCCCAAAGTTGTGGAAAGTGAAGAAACCCCTAACCCTCACTTTCATGCACACCCGATCCACTTGTTCATGCATTGTAAGTACAGTACGTCAGGCAGCAATGGCAGCATGTGGCGATGATGTTTTGCTGCCCTTGTCGCCCATGGACGCCGTAATGCACAGCTTCGGCTTCGTGATCCTCTACATTTTCCCTCCGTCCACCTCTGCGTACAACCTCGACCAGCTGCACGCGTCCTTCGTCTCGGTCGTGGACGAAGACTACCCGATCTTCGTCGGGGAGCTGCACGTGGAACCCCGCACGGGGGTCGTCAACGTGAAGCATACGGCCGAGTCCCGACGCCAGGGGGCGGCAGGGATCCGCTTCGAGACCAATTCCGCCAATGCCATGACCACGCAGGAGGCCATGCAGAAGCTGTCGTGGGACTTGATGCCCGCGACGCGAGGCAAGACGCAGCTCATCTGCGTGAAGGGGACGCTGCTGTCGGACGGGGGATTGGCCATCGGGGTGGACGCCAGCCACACGCTGGTGGACGGCGAGAGCATGTTTACCTTCATGACGCTGTGGGGGCAGCACAACAGTGGCGTGGAGAAGGAGCACCGACTGGTGGTGTGTCATGACCGAGGGTTGCTCGGGGGGACGGGGGCTCAGTCGACCATGCAGCACCCGGAGTTCCACGTGGTTGATGCTGGGAGCGGAGGTCAAGAGGAAGGCAACGTCGAAGCTGCAAGGCCACCGCCGACAGCTCACCGCTTGTTTCACTTCACGCCGCAGATGATGAAGAAGATCAAGGAAGTGGCGACGCGCGGTGGAGTGGCAAGTGATGAGATGCCGTACGTAAGCACCATTGACGCCATCACGGCGCTCTTCACGGTGCTGATCTCGCGAGCGCGCGGCCACGGACGAGATGTGCGGATTACGACAGGCGTGAACGCTCGTCGTCGCTTCAAGCCGCCTCTACCAGAAAACTACGTCGGGAATGTCATCTTCAACGCGGTGTCCACGTACACGAACAGGGAGTTGCAGCCTGAGGAGGAAGGGGGAGGTGTGCTTTCACCAGCAAGTCTGGGAAGACTTGCTCGACAAGTGCGTGCGTCAATCCTCGAGCGCAGCACTGATTATCTGCGAGATGCCATAAATTTTCTGTCTGAGCAGAGCAACATGTCAGCTGTGCAGGTAGGCACCAATTTCTTTTTCGGCCCTGACCTCATGTTCACGTCGTGGGTACACATGGGCATGTACAACGCCGAATTTAACGGCACAAGACCTTGGTACGCGTGTGTTCCTAAACTGCCGTGCTACGATGGTTTTGTGATGATCACTGAAGCTCAAAAGGGTGGCGATGGGATTGATGTAGGTGTGTTCCTCGAGTGCACAGCCATGGAAAAACTTGAGAAGCTGTTTGAAGACGTTGAATATTTTCTCAGCTAATGCTGGTGTATGGCTTTCCCTACGTCTTCGGCCAAGACCTTTTAACCACATGTGTGGGTTGATGGAAGTCTTCATTAATTAAGCTTACACAATATATCTCATCTTCTCAGCCACAGGTTTGTTGCTAACACGAAGTAGTTGCATTAGAACCTCCTTAGGCTTACAATATTAGTTTCCTGAGTCCAACGCCAACACTCTGCCAGTAGTAGAAAATATGTATTCGCAGTTTGCCACACGAACCCCGCCATGTGATTCTGGCTTTGGCGTCAGTGTCTAACTCGCTTTGAAGCGAGTTTGATCTCTATTCAATCATAATGTTGGTGGATTTAAGGGGGAAATGAATGAGGCTACATAAAATATGTAGCCTCGTATAATATATTAACTTGGCTTCACTGCTGATACCGTAGTGAGGTGTAAGTCTCCACAAAGACGCTCTCATGGGTCCTCGTTGTTACGTGGTATTATATTTTACATGCTTCATGGATACTATGCATTGTATGCAAAGGATCATCTGCCTGTTGATAACCTAGATTGATCTCTCAATCTCTTCGTAACTTACGAATCGTAAGTTCGCTTCATAGCTTCGACGGTACCGGTGGTGGTGGTCTTCGGTGCCTTGCGGCGATCACTTTTCAATTCCCTCTCTCGGCGGATCATTTGCAGGAACCTCGAGCGAGACATCAGCTCCAACCACCCCAGACATGGTCAACCTTGCTACTCCAGTTAATGTCGGACACAATGTATTGATTCCGATGTCTCCGATGGATGCCGTCATGAACACCTATCGCGTGGTGATTCTCTACGTTTACCCTCCACCATCGTCAAGTGCCCCCCGCTACGATCTCAATAAGCTTAAGTGCTCCTTCATCTCACAAGTGGATGAGGACTACCCAGTTCTTGTCGGAACCCTCGACGTTGATCAAAAGACGGGAGCAATCAACGTTAAGCAAACCCCGGAGGCCCGGGATCGAGGTGGCATCGGAATTCGCTTCGAGGCGAACTCGGCCAGCCTCCTGACGACTGACGACGCGATCGCCTCACTCTCGTGGGAACTCATGCCCAGGACCCGCACTGATGGGGAGATCATCGCCGTGAAGGGATCTCTTCTCGCAGATGGAGGGATGGCCATTGGGGTGGACTGCAGCCACGTCTTGTTCGACGGAGAAGCAATACTGACTTTCATGAAGACGTGGGGACAGCACTATGGTGGTGTTAGCAACCAAGACCGACTAGTCATCAACCATGAACGCTACCTGCTCTCAGGAAGAGGAGAGTCGTCACATCTCCCACATCCTGAATTTCAGATTGTACCAGCTGAGCCTCTCATCCGTAAAGAGGACGGTTCACTAATCCCTAAAGCTGCTGCTACTCCTCCAAAAACTGCCCAGCATGTATTTCATCTATCGCCTAAAGTCATGGCAACACTCAAGAAAACAACTGAGCTCGGTGCAAACATCGAGAAGAACAAGCATCCATGTGATAATAGCGAAGGTGCCATGCCCAAGCTTCAACCGGTATTCGGATCCAAGCATACGAAGGTTATCCAAGACCTAGCAGTCCAGCAACCACCGTATGTCAGCACACTTGACGCCATCACGGCGCTGTTCACCCTTCTCATCACTGAAGCCCGTGGACATGGGCAAAATGTTCGAGTATCGACAGCGGTGAACGGACGAAAGAGACTTGAGCCGCCACTTCCCGAAAACTACGCCGGGAATGCAGTCTTCCACGCAATTTCATCGTTCACGAGTCAGGAACTGCAGAGCAAAGAAGGCGCTCCGAATGTGGTATCTCCATCAACATTGTCTCGTGTCGCCCACCGTATCCGCTCGTCAATTCTGGGACTTGACAGCGATTTCATGCGTGATACCGTTGCGTTCCTGTCCAACCAAACAGGGATCTCCAGTATCAACGACAATGTGAACTTCTTCTGCGGTCCGGACGTCGCATTTACGTGCTGGGCGAAGATGGGGTTGTACGATGCCTGGTTCGGGGGAAGTCGTCCTTGGTATGCTTCAATTCCTCGCGTTCAATGCATGGACGGCTTTGTACTGATCACAGAAGCTACGAAAGGTGTGGAAGGACTCGATGTGCTTGTGTGTTTGGAATCAACCACGATGAAGAAGTTCATGGACCTCAGCACCAATGTAGAGTACCTTCAGCACCAGGACTAATCCAAGTTACAGAGCTTCATAGAAGAGGAAAGCCATCTCGTGATATCAGCTGCCTAACAGCGAGCTCGCGTTCTCTGCACTATGCAGACGGATGCTTCAGGCTCATAGACTTCGAGAATATGCCCCTTTAATTCAGCTTCATAGTCCATTATGTAGGATCGATTCCGTCAAGTGTGGCGTCTAATTATCGACGCGTGCGACGCGGCTCGTGTTTGTAAGAAGGAGAGTTCAGCAAGGTAAACTAGGCCATACAAACTACTACGTAGTAGTTGATAGAACATAAAAAAAGTTGCAATCTCCCATGGGATAGCGTGTCACCATGTATCGGATACTTCGAAGTACTTCGTAGTATTTCGTACAGGTACTTGCTTCGGGTTAAACATTGACAACTCCATCAATGCAGTCTGGTAAGAATAAGCGACGAGATTTGCCGTGTTTGTGGACAGCGAGCAACACGACGATGCAGCGTCGGTGTTCCTATCCCAAAACTTATCATTTTGCCTTCCTCACTAAATACTAGTAGTAGTACACTTCGAAGCACTTGGTACGAGCGGCATCCTCGAATCAGTAGAGAATGCCACCGACCCAGACGGAAGAGTTCGCGTTGCCGCTTACGCCCAAAGGCTCGACTGCACTTATCGATCATGTAGATGAATGCTGCAGCAAGGAGGTTTTGCTGCCGCTATCTCCGCTTGATGCAATGATGCACAAGCTTGGCGTCATGCTCCTGTACATCTTTCCCAGACCAGCGTCAAGTTCAGCCGTGTACGATCTGAAGAAGCTACATAGCTCTTTCATCACTTTAGTGGACGACGACTACACCATTTTGATCGGAGAACTTCACATGGACGCTCAAACTGGTGTCGTGAGCGTGAAGCAGACACATGAAGCACGGCAATCTGGTGCTGCAGGTATTCGCTTCGAGACCAACACCCAGAGCCCAATGACGACGGAGGAAGCCATGGCACAACTATCGTGGGAATTGATGCCAATGCCCAGAGGGCAGACCGAACTCATTGGAGTAAAAGCAACTCTTTTATCGGATGGGGGAATGGTCATTGGTATTGACGCCAGCCACACGTTACTGGATGGAGAAGGTATGTTCACGTTAATGACAGCGTGGGGTCACCACTTCCGAGGTATGGACAAGAAGGATCGTTTGGTGATCAATCACGACCGACACTTGCTTGGAGGATCAGGATCACCAGCTCAGCAGCCTCACCCGGAATTCCAAGTGATCGATATGAAGTCCGCAACGAATCATAGTGAAGCGTCAATGGTTTTGCCTGCGCCAGTACTGCCGTCAACTTCGCAGCATCGATTCCACTTTACTCCTTCCATGATGAAGACGATTAAAGATGTGGCGAGTCAAGAAGCTGTGCTGAGGTCGTCCGACCCGAACTACGTGAGCACTATCGACGCCATCACAGCATTGTTCACTGCACTCATCTCACATGCGCGTGGTCACGGTCAAGATGTTAAAGTTACAACGGCTCTCAACGCTCGCCGGCGTCTCGTTCCTCAACTCCCCGAAAACTTCGCTGGAAACGTCATCTTCAGTGCACTATCATCGTATGACGCTGCCGAGCTTCGGCCTGAAGACAATGGAGCTGGAAATATATCCCCTTCGATGCTGTCAAAGCTGGCCCAACGTGTGCGTGGCTCTATTCGTGGGAGTGACAGCAACTATCTTCGAGATGCCATCAACTTCATGACCAACCAGAACAATTTGTTGGCCGTTCAGCCCGCGACTAATTTTGTCTTTGGGCCCGATATCATGTACACTTCGTGGGTCCGTACAGGCATGTACGACGCAGAGTTCGAAGGCACACACCCATGGTACGTATCTGTTCCTCCGCTTCCTCTTGATGGTTTTGTCATCATCACCGAGGTGCCCAAGGGCATTCCAAGAGTTGACGTACTCGTCTTTCTCGAGTCCACTGCCATGGAGAAACTTCGGAAGCTCTTTGCTGGGGTGGAGTATCTCCACGATTAAAAAACTGTACGCTCGACTCTGTAGGGATTTCAAACCTTGTGTTCAAGCGGTCAATGATTCTTCAGGTCCAAAATACAGACGTGCCATTAGACACTGCATCACCTCATCCTTTAGTTCACGCTAATTTCAGCAGATCTGACAACAAACCGTCACACGTTGGCTGCTGCTCCTGCCCATACCTGAAACTTCTCGATCACGATTTCACTCACTGCTACAAAAAATGGAGACGGAAAATGTATCAGGCTCATCGGATGTGGACGTCTTGGTACCTTTGTCACCCATGGACGCTGTGTTGTTAAGCTACGGATTTGCCGTGATCTACGTCTTCCCACCACCCTTAGACGCCTCTAAAACTTTTGATGCCCCGAAGCTGCAGAGGTCTTTTCAAGACTTAGTGAATGAAGACTACAAAATTTTCATCGGCGAGCTGCAAGTGGACGCGGTCACTGGCCGGGTGAGTGTGCTACAGACCCCAGAGGCACGAATGCGAGGAGCAAGTGGTATCCGCTTCGAGCAGCAGCCAGGGAATTCGCTAACCGCAGATGAGGTCGTTCGATCTCTAGAGTGGAGTTTCATGCCGTCCAAGTTGGAAAGAAAGGAGACAGTAGCGATTCGGTGCACTCCTCAGGCGGACGGCGGGGTATCTGTCGGGATCACGTTGAATCATACTCTAATGGATGGTGAAGGCCTCTTCACGTTCATGAGAGCTTGGGGGCAACGCTATAGCGGAGTATCCAAAGATCACAGACTGGTAATTAATCATGATCGACACTTGCTCTCAGGAACTGGGCGAGGATCGCAACTACCACATCCAGCAGTGCAGATTGTACCTGCGCCAAGTGGTGAAGTCATTCCGATATCATTCTTACCAGCGACTACGCAGCATATCTGTTCTGGGCGGCGCCAGAAACCCGGCCCAGATGATGAGCATCAGGAACACGACGATGATCCCCCCACCCGAGTGCCAGGATCTCGATCTACGATCCCAGAGGTGAGATCTCACCGCTGAGATTGCAGATGGCTGCCTGAGTCAAGGGCGTGGCCGCTGTGCATGCCCCACGCCACCGGACAGCAGCAGTAGCAGCAGTGTCCTAGCCTCCTTGCACGTAACTACCTTTTCAATCTACTTACTTTGCAATTTGACTTCTACGCGTCGAATCTCCCCGGTCGTGAACGCCGTGGCGCAGATCAAAGCTAGCTTTAGTACTGCGGTACTGAGTTGCAAGTAACCCCGCTGTGCAAGCAACCGACTGAGCAAGTTCCCGTCGACCGCGCACGTCGACTACACGTGACTGTGCAAGCCGCGGCCAGACCCGGCGACACCTAGC
>BSXT01000030.1:0-39766 GCA_030267785.1 Phytophthora fragariaefolia
CAATGCATCGCTTAACATAGTCAAACTCTACCTGTTCACATTTAACAAATGCCATAAAGGCACTTATTGCCGTGTCTTTGGCACGCTTAGTGTTGCCAGGCTTGAGCTCGTCCAAGCCCATCCTTGGCGATGGGGTCGGATAAGTTGCAAATATGCAAGTGATATGCCGAATACTTAGTGTTTGAATGGCGATACACATATTTTTAGGGCCCTCCGACCCGATACCTGGTGTACAGGACCTACCTAACCCTATGCCTTCTGATTGGGCAAAAACATTTTTTAGATGCAAGCTGATTCGCTATTTTTAAATTGAAATCGGTGATTGGCCTTTGAAGAGCCACTGTGGCTCATACAAAAATTAAGTAGGTTCGGAGAAGTGACGAAATTCTTCCATATCCTGGATATCACTGGCACTGCCAGTCTCTCAGTGATGTCCATGATAAGGTACCTACTACGTACATGAGACGAAGTATCATTTGATAATGCCAGATCCCATCTGTGATCTAGCAAAGGATTGTGTAGTGGTTATCATGATAAGGTAGATGAGACGAAGAATCACTTGATGATGCCAGATCCCATCTGTGATCTGGCAAAGGATTGTATATCGGTACAGTACATGTATGTACTGTATGTACTACGTAGTACATGTACAGTTTGCAGAAAAGATGATTTTTACTACTTAAGTACAGTCTCCGCCAGATTTACCATAGTGGGACTACAGATACCGCCCACTAAGTTGTAGAGTGGTACTCTTTTAGTTCCTACAGTATATTATATGTGTTCAGAATATAAGGTATTACAGATGGTTGACGTTGAAGTTTACGTACATTCAAAGCAACAGCTCACTCAGCTGAACGCGCTCTCGTCGTGTTGGCGGAGCTGGCATGGCACTCTCCTCTGGAAAAATAATTCCTGTCTTGCGAAAGCAGTTCGCTATCGTTTTTGCCTCCATCGCCGCCCATACCTCAACTGTACACCTCATTGCTTGGAGTTGGTCAACGTAGAAGGCAGTCTTGTTTTTGGGCGTCATCTCCGGCATTTCTGGATCGTTTCGCTTCGAACTGGATTTTGCCTCCTAAAAGGGATAAGGCTTCATTACCGATTTTGAGGGTGTATAGACTGACTGTGTGTACAACTTAGCGGGCGGTATCTGTAATTAACACTGCAAGGTTTGAAGTTTCGCACAGGGCTGACATAAATGCGCATCTATTAAGGTTTTGCGTAGCCATGACATGCGGCGAATGACCATCGAGCTACATGTAACAATGCCCGACCGCCTCCTTCAATTCCTAATCCTTTCTGGCTTGTCTTTGTTACGACGCCCATTCTAAAGCTGTGATAATGGATATCTTTCGCTGAGGTTTTCTTGATATGTATCTATCAACACTGTCCTCTACTTTAATGCGTGTGAACCGACTTTTAGTTTGGAGCACTTTAATTGCCGAGAACATCAACGAAATGTATGAGGGCACGGCCTCCCTGCGTTTGAACTTCCCACATGACTTTCGCTCGGCAGACTTTAATCAGGACCCCCGGGCTCACCCCGCCATAAAAAAATGGGTCACCCTGTACGTACTGTAAGATGTACATTTCGTGGTACAAGAACATGTACATGAACCGTACTGGGTACATGTACATGTAATTGAATATGTTCGAATGTTTACCCATGTGAGTTTTTTTTATTCGTGATAGAATTCTTTTCCCTGTCCAGATAAAACCGGAAGGTTACTCACCGCCACTACATGTAGTATTAACTTCTTTCCATTCCTGAATTTACTGGCGTGTGCCAACATGCTGTATATATTAGTGGTTATCACGGTTAGAAAGTGGGTAAGTAAAATGTGTCGGTAGCCAGTCAAATCAAAGCTTCGAGTCCTGCCCATACTTTCCTCCGAAACGAGGAAGATTTGAGAGTAAGTCATACCGGTAGTCTTGTCGCGATTGGGAAGAAGTGTTTTAATTTTATTGGCAGAAACTGGTGGTTGCTTTTTCGCACGGCTAAATGGTGCGACCTGCACTGTAACCCGTATTTACATGGAAAATAAACGGTGGTAGGAAGCGAGTGGTTGACAATTCGGTCCTCACGGATGCAGGCGAAGAATTGATTTGATCGGCTCGTTTACTTACTTTCTTTCCAACCGTGATACCGTAACCACTACTATATCTTGCAGCAATGCCCTACTGTATGCAACTCCAAACTCACATAAAGTAGTGCTGCGAAGAATGCTGTCAGTAATCAAATCAACTCTGTTATTACCATGGTTGTTCTTGCTTTACTCAAAATACAGTATTTTGCGTGAATACCGGAAGAGGTTGGACAATAAACTAACCCGTGATATTTAATAATTCGGACACCGAGATGTGTGTAAACCTGGAAATGGGGATGGGATGAAAAATCCAGTTGTGGTAGGCGAATAATCGATACAGAAGTCCCCGCCAGATTTACCAGAGTGGTAGTAATAAGGACTGCAAGGGCTGAAGTTTCGCGTAGCAAATGTATTGAGTTAATGAAGTTAACGCTTACGCTTGGTACTTGAATGCGGCGAAATGACGAACGACCCGTTGGCATCGGGCTAACAACGCCCGAATGCCTCCAGCAATTCGGCGTATCTGCGTTCTAATCGTGCGACGCCCATTACAAATCTGCCAGAATGGATATCTTTTGCAGAGGTTGTCCTGCAATGTATCTAACGACACTGTCCTCTACGTTAATGCCTGTGAACCGACCTCTTATTAATAGATACATCTAACTCAGTATATCGTAGCTAGAGCAAATCTTGAGCACCAATGTACCATCTTTGCGAGGTACATAGCTGATCGCAGTGGGAAAATTTGTCGGGGACTTCTGTACTGGTACAGATACCGCTGAGAAACTGAAATCCAAACACAGCTTGTACCCTTTCTAAATCACCAGACGAGAGGTGCACGTGCTTGTTGTGCGTGTGCGGTGGCCGGCACCTACGTACTCGATGGGGTACACAGTGCCGAGCTGCCTTACCAGCATGGCCTGTCGAGATCGGATTTTGTGTGCAGCACGCAGGACCTCGCACCTACGATCGAGGATGTTCTGACGCTCGTCCTTATAGCGCATGCTCATCTGCATTGTGCTAAGCAGGGCCTTTGGAATGTGTATATCAATGCTCAACTGAAGGAGAGGATTCGCAACAAACTGCTGCACTCTCAGCATCGTATTGCTCAAGAGCAGCAGCGCGCAGCACTGGAAGAACGTGTTCGCCTCGTGCGGGCACAAGTCGCAGAGAAGCAGAACACGCTGGCACGGCTTCGAACCGTGATGCAAGATGAACGCAGGACGTTTGAAACAGTTGTTGATGGGTGTGTCGTCTCCGAACGACAGGCGGATTGCGACTTGCGGCGCGGCCGCTTGGCCGCCTTGCGGTCGTGCACAACCAGAGAAAAGATCACGGAGTTGACAAAAACACGCGGTGCTTCGCAGACGCCAAAAACAGCTTAAACATTTGGACCATAAGCGTCAAGATTTGAATTGATTTAAACAATTAACTGTAATAATTGATTTCTGGCACAGTTTTAATAACCTGTCAGAGGTAGGAAGGTCCACCCTTTTCAGTTTCTCAGCTACAATCTTGACCTTCTCACAGCACTATTATTAATAATAACGGTCTGAAGTAACTCTAGCCCCACGGTCATGGAGCTTCGCTGGGACCATTAAGCGCTCGTTAACAAAACAAATCCGTTTTTACTACACTAATTCGTTTATTTTTCATGGTCGTTATTGATATATATCAGGCGTCCAATATTAAGGCAGAATTGTACTTAATATAAGAATTGGCAATATTCCCCCAAAACATATGCGAGCCATTCATTTACTGTAGTACACTACTGATTTGTAGCGGCTGTACATCATCTGTACATGATGTACAGCCGCTACAAAGCTTAAGATAACGGCTGCCGATTGGATCAGATGGACGTGCCACATTTGACCACGCCCTCACAGGCGCTTACCGGTATTCAGTAAGCTACTGGCATTCCTGAATTTCGTCCTACCAAGCTAAACCGCAGAAGACTTCACTTCGGGGTAGCATGCGGGTAATCCATATTGTGCTGTCACTTGTGGTCACGCTGACACTACTTGATGACGGGATATGCATATCCGCCGGTGATGCATTGACGACTGAGTCCCAGAGCAAAGCGCTGCTTGTCGATACCCCGTCAGCGCGTAAGTTGGGTCGTGCAGACTCCAGCCTAGAGGAGCGAGGACGTCGAAGTGGAGGTGGTCAACGTCGTCAAATTCATGGAACGTATACCAGTATTGGATTCATGTACCCAAACGACACACCGTATCTGAAAAAGGATATGAAGAAGTTTTTGGCTTGGCTGAAACGCAACAAGAAGAAAGTTGAAAATACTGAGAGCAACTAGCAGGTACCCAGAGAATGTAAAGGGTTGATTCGTTTAATGGATACGAAAATATGTTGTGCTTGCATCCTGAACACCATTATCCAAATTTCTACTACTACTCCGTAAAAACTGTACCTTAAAAACAAAACAGCGATCTGCGGTTATAATGTCTGTAGCGGTCCTTCTAGTAAAGGAATCGATCGAGGTGAGAAGGCTGCGTCTCACACACATTGTGCTACACCAACGGACAGAATGCAACTGCCGACAAAACTAACTGCCAGTCAACGTAAAACGGGCGTGCACGATAGACGGTGATGTGCATACTTGTTGTATTAACCAATCAAATCACTCAAAATCACTGATTTATTCATGTCTTGCAGCAGCTATTTCTGAGCCAGTCATATCGTAAAATGGAGGCAGCCGTCCACCCTCCACCATCTCCGGAGCCCCCTTGCAGCGGACTCAGCCCTGTAACCCCCCTCAGAGCCCCCGACAGTCGACTTAACGCAGCGGCGCACTGAGGAGTCTGCAATTGCGAGTTTGATTGACGAGGTTTATTCTCACCCTACACGGCGTCATATGCATTTATGAAGAAGGCCTCAGTCAGCGAGAAGCTGCAAGGGCCCAAAAAATTCCGAGGTGGACGTTCAACGGGTTGAGAAAAAAGGAGGACATTTTTGCGTTCAGAGGCAGTGAAAAGACGCTTTGTCGAGCGCCTGGGCGACCCGAAATCGTCTCGTTCAAAGTAGAGCTTGTTACATTCGTGAAGGACACTCGGCGCGAGAGCAGGCCGCTCACCGCCGGCAACATGGCCATATCAATACGACTAGCGATGATAAAGCGTGCAATTTCGGCGTGGGAATGCCGAGACCGTCACGAAAGCGTTTAACAAAGCGCTAATAAAAACCAACTACTGGTATAAAACTACAGCTGCCTCTTCGTAACTCGTTGCCGTAGCAAATCCTGAAAATAAAAAGTCTATCGTTACCTGACAGCTGTTTCGTCAAACTAAGGGTGGCAGCTCCATTCTGTCCGTTGGTGTACTTGTACAGTACTGCCCAGCAGTAGGTTATGGGTACCAGTACACCGCAATGCGTAGCAAGTTGTAGAGTAGGTAGAGTAGGGATTGCCTGCAGAGCTATGTTGCTCACATCACAACTTCATGAAGTTGTTTACATATTAACCCTTTCGCGTCCTTTTGCTCTGTTTGCAAAACACGGCGACAAATAGCATTGTAAAAGGGCGCATTTTGCGTGCTTTTATCAATTCCCCGCTCTATCCCTATTTGTAATAACTGCCAATCCGAGCACTGCATTTAAAAGGGTTGGGGTAATAT
This sequence comes from Phytophthora fragariaefolia, assembly GCA_030267785.1. NCBI lineage: Eukaryota > Oomycota > Peronosporomycetes > Peronosporales > Peronosporaceae > Phytophthora > Phytophthora fragariaefolia. Next base: position 5,714 of record BSXT01000030.1, read on the forward strand.
TGAAGTGTTCTCGCTTCCGTGTCGTATTTTATTGCCAAAACGACCGTAATCGGTGCTTTCGACGCGGTTGTGTCGTCAACCCAGCCGCACCATAAACGCGAACGGCCCGACGCCAGTCATCGCACCTATACAAAACATAAGATCAATGCACCTACTTCCTCTTTTACTATATTATACTCAAGACGAATGCATACAACGTTCACAGACGCTGAAGACAAGTTGTTGGTGCAGCTCGCCTACCAGTTCGAGAGAGACGGTTTGTAAATCACATGGGCGTATGTGGCCCGGCGGAGGAAGACTTACCGCGATGCCCGACAGCTTCGACTCCATCTGGCCAGCCTCAAGAGAACTTATGGCAAGTTATTTAGCGGCTTCCCGCCTTGTTTCTTTAGTGAACCAACTACGAAACGACTTTAAGCGTTCCGGGACACGTACCACCGCCTCCCCGCGTATTGACAGGCAGCAATAGCAGTCGTAGTGTGCGTGGCGGCCTCGAGGGACCTCCAGCTCGGCCTATTGATTGTCGTGCTGGTGTCTCAGGTCAGGTATGCATGGCAGGATTTGACTCTTTAATGGGGTAATATTGCTAATGGCGATATAGTGTTCTTAGTGCAGCAGACTCCATCGTGTCTGGAGGTGGTGATATCGTGAGCGATGAAGGTTCTGGTGTACCCTGCCATACGATAAAATATCGGACCTTCGGACCCCCTAACCCTAAACATAACCGAAAGGAGGGGTGGCACCCATATACTGTCACCCAGCTACGCGCTCCGCGCGGTCCTCCGGACCCTAACGGCTCGCTCCGCTCGCAAGGACAGAACCCTAAGCCCGCTGTGGCTCGCACGCGTCGCCTCCGCTCAGACCTGATACCCCGCACATCCAGAGGGTACCATCGTGGTCGCACAAACGCCTCGCCGCTTGGCCAACTACGAGTTCCAAACTGCAGCTTCTGTGGATAATTCGCCGTTCGTGGCATCCTCAAGAGCAAGCGCAAGTACAACGACATCCCCAAGACTCATACCAGCCGAAAATGGCACAGTACGGCGTCCATGCATCGGGTAAGATCCTCACACCTTATTGATCCCTCAGCCAATTTATGGTCCACTCTCGGCGAAAACGAGGGGTATCGCTGCAATGGAGGTACAGTGAGAGCCCCCGTTTTCGCGGCCGGTGACCTCCAATAAACTGTTAGACCTGATACTCCGCACATTCGGAGGATAGCCTGTGGGATACGTTGAAATGCGCAAGTGGGGTGCACATCTCTACTAGGGGAGAGACGACACGTCCTACAAGATAGATCATTTGACACAAAGACATACTACCTCCGTGCGGAAATAGATACCCGTTTCCAATCATATTGCATCATATAGCATCCTACCCAACATAATTCCCTTTCTAAACCGATCCGGTTTGAATTTCCCCGCGCTTTCTCCACTCACTGGCCCGCGCGGATCCTCCCCCCGCACACTGGCTTCTGGATTCATTTCGAAAGTTGGTGGATGAGGGAGGTTACGGGTAATAAACGCCAGGCCACCTTGGAAATCCTGCTGCTTCGCAGCGTAGGAGGCGTTCTTACACGTGGGGAGATCATCCGAGTTGCAGAGTACTCCCACGCGGGCCGCCAAGTAGTCGAGCGCATTCCGAAGCTTGGAATCAGCTTGATGGGAGATCGAGTAGCAGCTTATGGTCAAGTCAAGAAAGAGTGCACGCGGTAGGAGAAGGTGGAACGAGCTGCGCTGCGTAAGCGAGTCGATGATATACCTGTGACCGAGCGTAAAGTCAGCGCAGGATTCAAGCTGCGTCTAACATGATCGGCCTTCTCGTTCAACGGCTAATTAAGGAAGTGTAGTTAACCAGTCCACCCGAAGGCAGATGCTGGCAACTTGCCCACCCTAGGGCTATTCTCTTTTCTGTGCATCACCTGCGCACCAGGGGTTTCTTGGCACGTCCACCTAGGAAGCGGTTATCACCAGCAGGTCGTACGAGGCAGATCGGCCGTCGACTAGCACTATGCCAGCCTGCTCCCAGAGCCAGGATAGGGACGATGGCGAGTGAGCGTTCTCGGCACCGGCAACCCCATGGACGTGGTCTTTACGGCTGCTCACGGCAAATGGTCCAGTATTATATGCAGGGTGGACACCAGGCTCTTTGACATGCAACACACCGAAATATCTACTGAGAAGTGGTGTCCGACGGTCGAGGCAGCATCACTAGCCTGGCCCCGACCTGTCACAAGCTCTCCTTGTGCACCCTACTGTCCAGCCGCCCTCTTAATACACTCCTGCTAGCTTAACTATCTTTACGCCTGCCTCTCTTGCATAGACTACAACCCGTGTACGACACCAAGTATCTCCCTGTTTAGCCCTTCGTTGTCGCCGTTCGGCTCCAAATCCAGACTGAGGGTCGAGCTGCGACTGCAGTTCGCTACCCCCACTTACCGAAGCCCCCCCCTATCTCCTACTCCTATGGCAAAACGGTGTCTCCTAGCTAATGGACCTCTCCCTCTTCCGTCGTTCCTGGCCTCACATTCCTCTCCTTGCTGTCGTCTCTCCGATGCTCATACTACTCTGCAGATCCGCTCGGCGGGTCACCTCCCCGTGCGATCTTCCGGGGCCGCACCCACGATCTTCTGCGGCTGCTCCCCGCCTCTTCAAGCTTGCACTTCCTTCATCTCATGTACCGCTAGTCATCTGACGTACTTCCGCCACCACACACTGACTACGACACTCTTGTCGTCACCAATCTCCAGCTGCTGTCTTCGCTCATCACCTCGTCAAGTCGATCGTCACCGGTACTTGCTTCTCAGCCACGTGACCTCGGCTCCAACTACAGAAGGCACCCACACCAGCGCACAAGATAGAGCGGCTACAATCCTGCAAGGACCACGTGAAGAACAATTTGGGAGGGAACTACGAGTTGTGTGAGATGTACGTCGTCGTCTACATTGACGAAACGTGGTTACATAACGAAGATTGGGCAGCGCGTGTGCTTGCTAGCTGACAAAGAAGACGTGCCACTCGAGACCCCCCTGTGCAGTTCGTTCGAAGCAAAACGCCACATCATGAACGGGATGTTTTTGTGCGCGGTGGCACGGCCTCGTGGAGATCGGAACGGCAACGTTGGCCTCTGTCCGGTTGTGGAGCGGTCCACTACTCAGAAGATAAGGGCAAATTGTCCGGATGGTGTGGAAGAACTGCAGCCGGTCTCGACAACAAGGGATATTTGGACAGTCTTCCAATGCCATTGCCATGCGATGCTACATCTCTCGGCAATGTGAGCCCCGCCATGCTGTCCATTGCAACAAGTGGAATCTTCGGAGCACCCAAAGCCAAATCAAGCGCACCTCAAGTATCTAGTGAGTTCTTAGATCTATTGAGCGCGGCGGAACAAGAACGCCTGCGCCTCTCTGGACTGTGTTTCGCTCAGTGTCATCTCTAGATCTTCCGTCCTCCCACCAGTTTAACTCCTGCGCGTCTCTAGACTGCGCCTTGAATAGTACCAACTCTAGATCTGCAGCACTCCCACAATTTTATAATCAGGAAAATGAACGAGGCGGAGCGCTGCGCAAAAATCAAACGGGTATCTATTTCCACACAGAGGTAGTATCTTTTATATGTTTCCAAGCACTACAATGGCGCGTCGCCCATTCTCCTATACTACGCTGGCATTGGCACAAAAATGCGAGCTTTGTCTGCAGGCTCACGCTGAGCCATCGTGGTCGCACAAACGCCTCGCCGCTTGGACAACTACCAATTTCAAGACTACAAGTCCGGGGGACGAATCCACCGCTCGGGGCACCCTCAAGAACAAGCGCAAGTACAACAAAATCCCGAGACTCATGCCAGCCGAAAACGGCAGATCCACATACCTTATTAGCCTCTCAACCTTTTTATGGTCCACCCTCCTCTAAAACGGGTGGTCTCACTGTACATGTAGTACAGATACCACTAAGAAACTGAAATGGGTATACATGATATACCCTTCCAAACTCGGTACAATCTACAAAACTTGTTCGACAGGATCATCCCGATGTGGGCCACACACCTCCAAATACGACATCAGCCCTGGGACACTGGAATAATTGCTGCGATGAAAAGCGGATGTCGCGAGAGACACATGGAACTGGCATGCCATCGAGCGGACGATACGATGCTCGATACAACACCCGACGGTAAGAGCATTTACTGCGTTGATCCGTTGCAAGGCATGAAGTGGGGTGAGAGCGCCTGGCGAATAAGACTATTGCAAATTCCTTCCGCAATGTTTTTTCCGACGATAAGGAGAATTCGCCTCCAGAGTGGCGGCAGCGTGTCAAAATAAGCGACATCCTGATTTGAATGAGAGTAGCACTGACTCACTGCAATACCTAATTTACTGAAAATATAAAGTATCCTGTGAAACCTTAGAAGGTCCCCCATCTCAGTTTCTTAGTGGTACAGTGGTGCACCTCGTTTTCGGCGGGGTGGACCATATCAAATCTGCCAGTATAACAATTGTATGGGAAAACTGTGATGGGGGCGACTCGTTATATGTAATGGTTTATACTAACCTAATTAAGTAGAACTATAAAAAGCGCACATCCATCTTCGATGGAATACCTGAGTAGTACTAACAATTATGAATAGTCCTCTTTGATACACGCGTCTAGCCTTTCGACCAACACTTAATCGCAGTGTAGATGTTGGCAATTGAATATTGCGCTCGTTGGTAGAACATGTCCAGCCCCACCTCTTGCTTATTGCATCTGTAGTGGTCCTTGAGGATTTGGATGCGTCTTAATCTATCGGCTGCAGAGGCGGCAGTGTTTGGAGGCAGTTTGTGAACTACTATGCTAGTTAGATCAGCCGGTTCATCATTGTGGCTTGCGTGTCATGGTAGCGGAGCCAAAACAAAATAAAGTAAGCATTCGTGTCGAGGCGTTTGGGGTCATGAATGTGGTTAATCGATCTGAGGGGGATGGGTTGGCTACTTCCGCAATTCATGTAGCGTAATCATGAATTTGTGCAGGTTATCAATACATACCGGGGCCGAAAACGAGGTGCACCACTGTATCTGTAGTACAGATGAGGGCGTGAATAAAGAACGCCTGATATATAACAAATCTCAAGCGTTATGGAACGATTAGAGAGCATAAACTGATGTTGGATGGTAAAACTACTCAATTTAGTTAATTATGTCGCTAATCTGAGCCCGATCTACGCATATTCGCGTGAAGCGAGGTCGCTCAGATACTGGAATATGGAGGGCTTCAGCGTACAGCCGACCGAGAATCAGCAGCATTCGCCCGGAAATGGGTACGTGCTCTTGCTCAGCGTACAGCACCATCTTGACGAGACACGAGTCCAGTACCACCACGGAGGCGCGAGGCATCGTCTCGCGCGATTTGCTTGAGAGAGCTCTCCTTGTCGAGGATCCTCTTCACTGATAACTTGCCCGGCGCTTTTTCCAGATTGAACTTCTCCCGAGTTCATTATGTTGCAGTTTGCCTCCGGTTCCAACCGTTAGTAAGTAGGATCCAACCGTTAGCTTGAGTTTCGGCTCGGAGCGTTGGTTGGTGCCTATTCCCACACGAGAGACAAGACCCAAGAACTACCAAGAGCACGTTTAAGGTAGCGACAGTCTCTAGTATTTGATTGCATGAGATGTCAGTCTCAAACTCGACAGCTGCTCAGGAGAAGAGAGAGCTGTGCGAAGTAAGAAATAAGAAGTCGGTGTTTGCATTTCACGCGGCTCTTAGTTTCACTTGTCAAGAGCTCTACTGCGGACCTGAGGGAGCGCGTAACATGGTTATGCGCCAAAGCTGGCAGTAAGGCTAGTTTGAAGTGTTCACGAATCTAAGATGTCACGCAAGGGTATATTCAACAAGGATGGACGTCCAGTTGGCTGGCACGTCAATCGTGAATGTACTACAAGAATATGATGCTGATTGCGTTCAAAGAAAAAGGTATTCGGGAGTATGTGATCGGAGACAAGTCGTTGGCAAGAGGGGCCTCCAACAACGAAAAAAAGGAGTTCAATGAAGCCCAGGCCAAGGTAAAGCTGACCACCATGGCTTCGCTCTCAATGCAGTTGGGACAGCGAGTGATGATGAAGACAACGGAACTGATATGTGGAAATATCTGGAGCAACTATCGATGGAATACAAAATGATGCGACTCGTACAAACCAAGAGATCATCCTGTACAGCAAACTCCAATCCACAAAGTGCAAGCCCAACTGGGACGTGGCTCAACATGTTGACAACATGTTCATGTTGCGAGTACAACTCGCCGTGCTGAAGGCGGACGTGCGGGACCCTATATTCATTCATATACTGATGAGATCACTACCATCCAACCCACGGTTCGACCGGTTGCGAGGAATGGTGGAAGCTGGTGTGAAAGAAGTTGACACACCTGAAAAGCTAAAAAATCAAATAATATGAATAGATAGTTACAACAAGTGCGATCGCGAGCTGGCTCAGCCAGTTGGAGCAAGTCAGTCGCAAAACCTGGCTCAGGGCCAGAAGCCCAAGCAGAACCATAACTCTGCCCAGATTGCTGGAACCAAGCATGTAGCTCCGGGGCGACCCGCCTAGCTAGCAGCAAAGGAGGCCGACCAGCAGATTGGAAGCTGTTTCTTGTGCCACAAGACCGGCCATATACAGAAAGACTGCCCTAAGAAACACAACCCGAACTTGGCTAACTCGAGCCAGTCAAAACGGCAAGCGGCGGCGTACTCTCGGAGGGTCCGACCAGTCGCTAGCGGTGACCAGAACGCTGGCCATCCGCAAACTCATGCGAACACACGAAAACCGGAGGAAAGCAGCGCTCATGTTGCTGAGAATACGTCGACGACCGGTGCCACCGACCAAGGCACGGATGACTATTCGACCTGGGAATGGTGCTTTGAGAACGCCGCAAATGTACACATGGCTTGCGACAAACGGTACTTCTCGGACTACAAGGATTTTGTCCCAGCCGAGGCCGACTGTGTCAGAGGATTTCAACAAAAGTTTGTAACAACGCCACTAGGACGCGGGTCAGTTAAGACTGTAGTAAGAAGAGGGTCACCGAAAATTACACTGGAATTAGAAGACGTGTACTATGTCTCCGAGAGCAAGAACCTGTTGTCGCCCTCACAGGCCGAAGCTCAAGGATACGAAGTGGAGTATCACGGACGAAAGGTGTAACGGGCCTAGAGTATGCCCGTCACTGGCTTACACGTAGCGGTAGAGGAAGCGTCCCGTTCTCAGTTAGACTGAGAACCAAGTATTAATTCCAGTTTAAATTTAATTTTATTATTAGACCAGGGCGCGGGCCCTTAGGACTAATGTGAACCACTCAAACACAGGTCAACAGCTGATTGGCTGAAAGTGGGATCTGGCTCCCCCACGTTTCAGCCAATCAGGTGGAGCCAACTCAGCACACGCTAGCCGTGTGCTGTCTGTACCTACTTATGTAATGTATGTAAGGTGTCTGATGACACATGTAAAACGGAGGGTCCATTACAAAAGGGGAACAAGATGTACGAGCTGTGGAGAGATAATAGTAAACTACTTGAAATTGCGCAAAACAAGTATGGCATATTTACTTTAGTTGCGCACATCACATTTTTGCCCGGAGAAAGCAGAGAAACTACTGCCATCCAGGAACGAAACAATGTGGATGCCCCGACGGCAAAAATCTCGACAGCAGATGGAGCTGCAACTTTGTAGCGATGGCATAAGCGGCTCGGTCACCTATGTCCACTGTACCTAAAATTGATGGTAGATCGAGGTCTAGTCACGGGAATGATGCTGCAGAAACGGGTGTTTAACCATCGTGAGGCCTGTCACCTGGGAAAGGAGCGGAAACCTCCCTCGAAAGACAGACTGGAGCGGGGGATCAAGGAGAAGAATCAAACGCTGTTCGCTGATCTATTGTTTCCCCACCATAGTAGAGGAATGAATTCTGAAAAGGCAGCTCTCGTGGTAGTTGATGACTACAGTCGTTTCACGACTGTCTACCCACTGAAGTCGAAAGAAGCCCCTGCCGTCAATGCTGCAATGAAAAGATACATCGCGTGGGTGGAAGGTCAATTTACTGACTGTAAGGTCCTTACGATAGTATCAGACAATGGGCTTGAACTGAACAATGATGACATGAAGGAGTGGTACCAAGAGCGGGGATAGAGTTTCAGCCGAACGCTCCACATAGCTCGCACTTGAGCCCGTGCGAGCGAGTGCACCAAACATTGGTACGCATGCTCAAGACTATGATGAGTATGGCGGGTCTGCCAATGTCATTTCGGATGTATGCATTGCAAATGGCTACATTCATCCGAAACCGTTGCTATCACAGCTTGATCAAGGATACACCGTATCACCTAATGAAAGGCGAAAAGTCCGACATGCACCGAATCAAGCGCTTCGGGTCGCTAGTGTACGCGCACTCCCCGAAGCGACCGTCGAGAAAGAAGATGGATAACAATTGTCGAATTGGATTTATCGTGGGATATCTTGAAGGTCAAGCTGGATGCCAAGTTTACTTTCCCACCGAACCCACTGTTCAACATGTTAATAATGTCTCTGTCAATGAGGACATTGTGTATAAGGATCGATATCATGACGAGTACCAACCCACCGTCTCTGACTGGCTATCGCGGATTGACCATCCGGATGACGAAGTCTGTGAAGACGGCGATGAGCACGAACAGGTACCGACACAATGCGACGATCCGGTTAGTGATGACGCCTCAGAACTTTCGACTACGACGATCTCGAAGAGATGATACCTGCAGTCCCTATTTACGATAAGAGCGACGACGAGGTCCGTGACTGTGAAGGTGAGGTCGGCATCGAAGAATGGGCAAATATGCCGATGCACATGGCGTTCCCGGGGTCGTTGCCGGCGGAACCGACACCTCAAGGTGATCAAACTCGGACTGAGCAAAAGAGTGATTCGGAGGAAGGTCCAACAGATAACCAGGTCAGAGAAGCCGACCAAGGTGCTGCCTTTGAATGGGAAGCTAATCCTGTCGAAGCGAAGAACAGCTTAGCTCACAAGCCACGCGAAGTCACTAGTGGTCGACAATAGCTAACTCCTGACGCGTATGCTCACTTAATAAACCTTCACCGATCCACACCTGGCGGGGTTAGCACTGCGGAAAGGCATTATCCGGACGGGTGGACAGATCAGCCGCCCTGGAATCGTCTAAATAGAGTTGACGCCTACACCACTGGAAATCTATCTGATAGTGAAGCGGAATACATTATCACAGTGGAGAATCAGGAGAAAAACAATGAAAACGTCATGCTCGAGGAAGAAGGCCCAGGCGGTCCTCGGGATGTCGAACACATACCTGCCGAACCGGAACTCGCCACGACGAAGGAGGAGGATGACGAACTTGCCGAAGCTGACGCCCCAGAACACGCCATCGTTGCCATTGACGCAGGCAATGGGATGGATACATGCATGATTCCCGAGCATCTGACAGGAGTTCAACGATTCTCTCTCGAGGCGGAGCTCGAAGATATCCAAGACATCAAGCGGCAGCGGGGTTCCGAAGGCCAACCCAGAAAAATGATCCTCAGATCGTGAGAAGAACACCGAGTCCCTCCGCGTTATGACGACTACCAATTATATGCAAACTGCTGTGAGCGCAGGGTGATGAATGACCCCCCTCCCGACCAGCAAAAACAAATATGGCACATTTAAGATGTCAAAATACCGCTCACATATGGCGAGGCAGTTCGGTCACCACAAAGTTCGCTCTGGCGACAAGGAATGGATCGTGAAATGGAGGCCATGTTCCGAAAAGGGGTATTCGAATTGATAGATAAATCAGAAGTGCCCAACAACACACGGCTGCTAAGCACCATGTGGATATACCAAGAGAAAACGGACAATGACGGATACATTCTCAGGTGGCGCTCCCGATTAGAGGGCCGAGGCGATTTCCAGCTATTGGGAGTAGATTACAATGAGACCTTCTCCCCCACAGCCCGTATGATGACTTTCCGTGTTGTAATAGCGATACCAGCCAAGCTAGGACTAGTCGTAGCGTAGCCGCCTTGTATCCAGCAATATATGTTATTCACACTTCCTTGTCAATCCCCTCCTTTCCTGCAGTCTTTCTGCGTTCAACCTTCTTTACTTGAAACGGATTTTCAGTCATATCCCTTAGCCGTCATATCTCCATTTCTCTCCGCCGAAGTCACATCAACGCGTAGCAGGCTGGATACACTTCACTGGTTCTCTCCATAGGGTAATTCCATAATTCAATCTTCACTTCGCAATTCACACAATCACCATCATCTGCGTTCAGTCAATTTCCGCGTTCAGGCCAAATGTCTGCGGTCAAGGTCACTCAGTCTCGTTTCAGGGTACAGTCGGTTTCAGGGGCAAGTTCAGTCATTTTCACATGTTCAGCGGTCTGCGGTCAGGTATGTGCGCTCAGCTAGCACTACACACCTGGATGATCATCTCCTGCCTGCATGACTTGGAAGCGGGCTCGTGCCTTAGCGCCCTGGTTGAACTCATACCGCAAGGCACCACAACTCAGCGGATTGACTGGTAGCCACTCTGGCTCGTCGTATCCCTTCCATTTGACCTTGTACTCTCGAGTGCGTCGAGAGGTCCGAGTGCGTTTGACCCAACGCAGGTCCAAAATTTTCACCACTTCGTATTCATCATTCCCGACATCACGCTCCCAGCTGTCTTCAGGCAACAGCGCGGCGTCGAAGTCATCGTCCTCGGCCACTTCCACCTCTTCAGCCGGGCGCTTGGGAAATAGCGCTCGAGGTTTCAGGCGGCTCACGTGCACCCAAGGGTCCACGCGGTAACCAGTATCCTTGACCTTGAGTTTGACTCTGAAATTGTCATGCATTGCTTCGACCTGAAACGGCCCGTGCCACATGTGAGCCAACTTCCTGCTCAGACCAGGCTGGAATTCGGGTATGTAGAGCCAGACAGCATCTCCAACCTTGAATCCAGCTTTGATGCGGTCAGAAATTCTTGCCATTTCAGGTCTGAGCCTCTGAACGCAGTTTCTTCGCCTTCTTCTGCAGGTCCTCTGCACAGGCTTGAGCGTAGCTGTAATCTCGTTACATCTTACGACGCCACTCATTCGCACTGCGTTCAGGCACACTCGACGGCTTGGGCCCAAGCATCGCTGAAAGCGTCCCTTGAGCGTTTCAGCCGTGGACCAAGTAAAATGGCGTATCAAGCCTGGTCGCATTAAAGGACGTATTGAGCGCGAACATCAAGCGTTCAGCGTGCTCATCCCAGTCCCACTGGTCTGATGCAGCGACGTAGGCTCGGACACTACGAGTTGCCATCTGAAAGGAACGCTCCTGTTGGCCATTTGCCTGAGGGCGGTAAGCTAAAGTTGCCCGCTGTCTGCTGCCAAGCATATCCCTGAATCGGGAAAACACTTCACTCATGAACCGCGGGTCCTGATCGTGGCGCAGCTTGGAACTGGCACCGAACTGTCTGAAAACACGCTCCTCGTACGCCTCAGCCACATCCGGAGCGGTTGTTGAGCTCATCGGCTTGCACATCACGTAGCCTGTGAATGCATCCTGAAACAGAGTTGCAAGTGTAAGAGTTCCTCAGCGTCCTCAACCTGCCACGACATGTCCAGCGCCAGAGTCTTAGATGTCAAGTAGTCGGCAGCCTGATTGTGGAGGCGCTTGACATGCACCAGCTGTACCGTCTTGAACTTTGTCCGAATAACTTCATACTCAGCTAATCTGCGTTGAAGGTTTGGCCGGTTGCAATTTATCAGACCTTCAATCTGCTGAATCACGATACTTGAATCACCAACTGCGACCAAGTCTTCAACTCCTCGTTCAGATGCCATCTTCAAACCGTTCAGCAGTCCATGATACTCAGCGTCATTTACAGTCCCATCCTCCAGAATGAACCCACGTGCGTCCAGGACTTCCCAGCCAGGTAGCTGCCAAAGAACACATCCCCAACTTCCAACACGTGTAGACGTCTTGGTCGCACCATCGAAGCTGAGAACCACACCTTGATAGTCTGATTCAAGCATTTCAATGCTGACCGCAGGTGGCGTTTTGATGCGTCCCTTGGCTGGAATCAAGTCTTGGACAACTGCGTCTTGGTGTTCGCGCGGAGTAATGCCTGCCCCCAATTTAGAAGACCATCCTCATCTCGTTGCACACGTCAAATCTCCAGCGACCATCGGGATAGCTCCAGCCCCCATTTCAGGCATCGCCTTTCGATGGAGTTCCAGTTCAGTAACCATTTCAGCACAGAATAGCGAGTGTAGATTATCACTGGAGACTCAGAACCGTCGATCAATGGTCTAAACAATTCCAGCACTCTCAGGATTGCCATCAGTTCTTTCTCCGCAATGTGGATACGTAACTCAAACTCGTTCAGTATGCGGTCAGTGAATCGCACGGGCTGAATAACTCCATCATGCATCTGGCCTAGGACTGCACATGCTGCCGACGGATTAGCATGGGGAATGATGATGAACTGCTTTGTGCGATCAGGGTGACGCAGTAACGGGGTCGAGACAATCTTGCGCTTCAAAATCTCAAATGCCTCTTTTGCGTGTTCAAGGTCCCACTTGTTCCTCGGTCAACTCATAGAGTGAAGCTGCCACCACCGGGAGGTCCTCGATGAACTTGTTGTAGTAATTTAAGCTCCCTAAGAAACTTTGGACCCCTTTGAGCATAGACGGGAACGGCAATCCTTGAACGGACTTTGCCATCTTGGGCGTGGCTCGGATACCTTCAGCGCTGATCTCGTGCGATAAGTACGGGATGGCCAGCTTGTCAAACTCACCCTTCGGTAGCCTCACTGAAATATTCCAATACCGCAGCCGGAACAAAAGGGCGTTCAAGTCATCACACAACTGGTCCCAAGTCGGGGCACCATGAGCGATATCGTCGATGTAGGAACTACGTCCAAGCACTGGACCCATCGGCGAACGTGCTGGGATGTTGCGCTGAAACACCATGATCTCATCTGTCACCGCGGGGACAGCAGCCAAACTGCGGCCAGGGTATGCATGTGCGTTCAAGGTCTTGAACGCATGTGCGATCAGGCTCGGGCTGATCCAGTTCTAGGAACTCCAGCACATCACGGTCGACTAGAGCTTCCTCCTCAGGGGGCAACCGCACGAATCCCCACAAGCAGTTGTTGATTACTGCTTGGTAGATGAGAGGTGCGTTCTTGAGTCCGAACGGCATCCTAATCCATTGGAAGTGTCCAAATGGGCAGATAAATCCCGAGATCAGCTTTGCGCGTTCAGTCATCAGCACCGCCCAGAAGCCACTAGCCATATCCACACTCATAAACCACATTGCCGATTCAAACCCAATCAGGAGGTCATCAATCAGGGGAAGCGGGTACCGCGACAGCTTGATAAACTTGTTCACCACGCGGTAATCGATGCACATCTTGATATCTACACCATTCTTCTTGAGGCCGATGACGATCGGTGAAGCCCACTCCGATTCAGAGTGTTCAATCAGTCCCGTTTCAAGGAGCTTCTTGAGCAGCTCGTAAACTTTGACCAGTAAATGCGTGGCAATCTGACGCGCTCGCTGAGCCACTGGCCACACATTTCCGACATCCAAATCACAAACGACACCTCGAGCGGGTGCTGGAGCCGCATTTTCGTCACCCAAGAAGATCTTGCGATGGTATTCCAAGATTTCCCTCAGCTTCATCTCCATCTCGGGCGTCGAGACACCCACTCCGGGCTCAAATCTTGTAGTTCGGGTAGTATGGCTAGCTGATCGCGCAACTGAGCCATCAACTCACTGCCTTCTCGAACATACACAGCCGGTTCCAGGTCCATTTTTTCTGCTGACGCACGCATGGCCCTTGCATATTCTGCTTCCAACCACCGTACAGGCATACTCGCAAAGCCTTGGCTAAAGAAGTCTGAAACTGCATTTTCGTCCAAACTTGCGTTCAAGGTTTCAGGCTGATCATCCATTTCCGGGAATCTGCGTTCAGACGTCCCTCGCAGGCGTGGCGGCTATGACAGCACTCATCACATGACGAAGTCCTTGAGTGTCGACGTTAGCATCCTGAACACAGGTCTCTTCTGCTCGGCTCGACTCCGTCTGCACCCCAACACCCCTGGTCCTTGATTCAGCTGCGTTCAGACTCTGCCCATCAGTATCCTCCCCAGTGAAGGTGACTCACATCTTCTTGGGCCTTTTGTTCACTTTCACTATCCGGACCTGAGCGGTGCCAGTGGTTGGCCGCAGCATGATCTTGGACGGCCAGGGATACTCCCTCCGTGGAACCCAAGCTGGAGCTTGATCGTGCATCAACTGGAGTAGTGGATCAGCGCCCATCTGAGCCTGGGCGGACAGAATGTTCTCATAAATGAGTTGTTGCTACTCCCGATACTGCCTTGTGCCTGGCCGCACAAACCGACCACAGCGAGGAAAAGATCCATCCTCAACTATCCTAGCAATGGCAGTATTCGTATCAATCCCAATCAACTTATCCGAGATATTCACAACCTTGACCGCAGTCGGCCAGGACTTGGACGCATAAATGATCTTGGTCACCCATCGGTCACCGCGTCCAGCCCAAACAACTTCGCGCTGAGGGTTGGATTGTCCATAGTGAATACGCACCACAGCGCTTCGTCCCGGTTCAAGGAACAAAGTCTCCGTTGGCCGCACCGGAATATCCAAGCCCATTCGACTGCGATCAGGCCCGCCATACATCAAGATCGTCTCTTCATCCGGCAACTGAACCAAACCCTCTGGTGTCGACAGTCGCACACCCGCACTGAACATGAAGTTCATACCAAGCAAAACATCCACTCCTTAGCCAATATTGGCGACCCAAAGCCTGAAAATGTAAACCGCTCTTGGACCAAGCGTGATCTTGACCTCTGCATGTGCTGAGAAGTATGTCGGAACACCTCCCAGTACTGGAACCTTAATCTATTTATGCATCCGGAGCTTGAGATTCAACTTACGCGCAAAGGCGAAACTCAGCATACTTACAGACGCGCCAATGTCCAGGAGGATCTTAGTCCGGCAGTCATTCACAGCACCATGTACCATAGCCACCTCATGTGCATCCTCGGGTTCGTGATCCCCCCACCATCCATAGCGTTCACCCGGCTGAAGTCGGAACTCGACCGGGGCATCTGAATCAGGAGACGCTGGGCGCACATTGTCTGAACGCACATTGTCTGAAAGCAGATCATCTGAACGCAGATTTGGGTCATGGAGCGAATCTTGAAACACGGTCATGCATTGTTGGTTATCTTGGTCTTTTCTTCTTCTTCTCAGCTCTGGGCCGATGTACACTAGGGCGCATAACTCTGGGGTCTTCTTCTGCCCGACGCGTTTTGGAACCCCTTCCAGCGGGCTTAATGGTTTAGCGGCTTCTTCCCAGAGTCGGCCTCACCAGTCTGGGGTGCGTCCAGCGTCAGGTCGTTGAGTGCACCTTGACGGGTGATCTTCTTCATTGCTTGGATAGCCCTCCAATCTTCACACGAGAATCCACGATGAAGCTGGTTGCAGCCGGGGCATGGGTTGGCACGGCAGGCTTCAGTCGGATGACCTTGTTGGTGGCAGCGATCACAGATTAGGTCTGCCCAACAGTTCTCTTTTGAGTGCCCAATCCTTCTGGAGTTCTCACAAGTCCTCTGCCACGGCGAATTGCTTGAACGCGGTGACATTGGCCTTGAACGCAGATCCGGGTTGCCTGAACGCACATCAGCATTTCCAAACTGGGGCGGAGGGCGCCATCCTTCAGCATCCAGAACACGGTAAATCTCCTTCGTAACGTTCTCCACCTTGAACACGGACTGCGTTTCAGCCGGAGCAGGTTCGGTCACGCTCTTCTCACGTCCCTTGGCAAGTGCCACTTGAGCAGCCGGCTTGGCTTCATCATCCAGCCCTTCGAACCTGACACGTCGTTCAAACTCAGAGCTTGAATCAGGTTCTGAACCTTGAGCGACAAAAGCGCGTCCAGGCCTACGAGCCTTGAACCGGCCTTGCGGGTCGTTGTCAGCGCGGAAATCGCGTCGCGGCGGGAGAGTGTCATAACCTTCCTCACGCCAGATGTCTTCGTGACGTCTCAACGCATGCTCCACTCACTTCGTTGAAGGTCTTGAACTTATGTCCTTGTAGCGCGGTCTTCAGCTGGGTATCCTTCAGCTTCGTGATGACGCGGCGGAGATATCGCTCCCGATGCTTGGATGACTTCTGGAACTCATTCCCGGCCTTGACCGCAGCTGCGTTCAGCCTGTAGAAGCACTTGCGCGGAGTTTCGCCCGAACGCATTTTCATGGTGTAATGGCGCTCAGAGTAGAAACCGGTCGTACGACAGTACATGACCTTGAACCGACGAGACAGCTTCTTCCGGTTGTGCCTGGTATACTTAGGTAGCTGAGCGTACCAATCCCTGAGCGACGAAGACGTCCGTCCCCGAAGCTGGCGAATCTTCATCTTGTCCGGCCAGGAACCTTGAGCAGTCATATCAATGAACCTTTCCCACCAACCAACACGATCCTCCACGGATACATCTTCGTTGAAGTTCTCAACCGCATTGTAATTAATATCCGGCCGATACGTCCACACTGTCGTGCATTCCTTGGTTCGTGGTGGAAGTAGTCAGGTCCAAGTCAAAGTCGTCGCTGGAACTGCTGCTGTAGGCACTGGAGCTTGAATTATCACCACTGGAGTCCGACGAGTTTGAATCAGAGTCGTCGGGATCAGAAGGCGGCGGGTCCGCATGCTCCTTGCCCCTCCGGGAGGAGGGTCTTCTGGACGCATGTTTCTTGGCCGCACATTTCTTGGCCGCAGATGACGCTGAAACCTTGGCTGCAGATTCCGACTTGGTTCCAGAGCTCTTCAAGGTTGTCACGGTACTTGTTCTTTGGGAGCTTCGGTCCCGTTCGGCAGTTTCCTTCTTCGGCAGACTTGTACCCGCGATCGCACGTAGCTGGGCGGCACCGACTTCGGTCGTATTCCTTAAGTGGGCATAGCCAGTACTGGGTACCACGCCATCATTGATTGCACTGCTGGATACCTGATTCAAGGTTGCCGAATGAGAGGCAACCGACGTGTCAGCCGTGATTCCTGTTGCTGGTTGAGGGGGCGTTGTTGCATTGACCGACTGGACCTGGGATAGGGTAGCGCGAAGTTCGCGGTTCTGGTCGGCCAGAAATTTCTGGAGGTTCAGCGCAGTGTTGCGTTCCAGCTCCCGCTCCGCCCACTCTAGCTCCCGCTCCAAGAGGATATTCTGAATCGTCTGTTGCACGGAGTCCAAGCGCTTCTTCATCTCACCGTCGGCTTCTTCAGCGCGGCGAGCGCGCTCCGCCTCGCGGCGGGCGCTTTCAGCCTCAGCGCGTTGGTGAATGGCCTCCGCTTCGTCCGGTCGCTCCCTCTAGCGCCGCTCAAGCTCCTTCCGGTCCGCTTCATACCGCTGGTTGGTTAGGCTGACTGCCGCTACAGGGACACTTCCGCCTTCATCGCCCGGACTTCGAAGCTCGCGTTCTGCAGTTAGGGACACTTCCGCCTTCATCGCCCGGACTTCGAAGCTCGCGTTCTGCAGTTCACGCTGCATCCCCAGCCGCATGTCCAGCTGGGCCTGACTCAGCTGAGTCTTGAACGCCGCTTGTTGCTCCTGAAGTTGGCGCATGACGTTCAAGACCACTTGCGCAGCTCCGGACGACGCGGACGAAGACCGCGAGCCTAAACGCAGAGATCGACTGGTCCGGCTGGACCGGGTTCTCACTGACCGATCGCGGCGCGAGCTCAGGGACGACTGCTGAAGGCCTTCGGAGATCAACCCCGACTCACTCGGCGCGGATTCCAGCTTCTCCGGCTTGACCGCAGTTTTAGACCTGGCTGACCGACGTCTGGACGCAGTTTTGCTACTCCGAGTTTCAGCGCTTTCAACCTCAGCCATGTCGACATCGTCTTGGTCTGGAAGTACTCGGCGAGCTGGAATAACAGTCTTGGTCACGACCATCCCCATGTCGGGTACTGCGGCCAAGGCTCCACCTGACCGCACGCTCAAGCCCAAGCCTGGACGCATGTGCGTTGAGACACTGTGGCCCAGCGACATCAACGCGGACGACGGAGAGCTGTCTCGGGACGTCTGCGTGTGGAAGGAAGTCGCGTACGCCGAGTCATTCGAATTCCCCGATGGACCGATCAAGCTTGGAACGGAGTCTGATATGCCACTCGAAGATGCGTTTAAGGTTGACCCCTGAACGCTCATGGCTTGGGCACCTGCGTTCAGACTCACATCCGTCGGAGTCGACACACTCAGGGGACGGGCACGCCGATACTGCGGGCGCTTGGGATTGGGCTCACTCTCCGGTGACCCTAGTGGGCTGCGAAGAGCCGGGATCCCAGCTATCCGACATTGAGAGACGAAGGCTTGGCCAAGCAGTTCGACTTCATAACCCTCCATCAATAGATCATTCCTCACATTCTCTTCCTTGAACGCAGATTTTATCATCCGAGGCCGGGGCGACCTTGAACGATACTCCAGTCGTGAGCTGCTTCCACTCGATGAGTTCAATCGTCAAAAGTTGCTGAATCTCTGTCACGACTAAACGCACGTATCCAGGGTTGATCTTGGCCGAATGCGTGATGAACCAATCTGGAATAGCGTTGACGAATTCAAAACCAGCTCCGAAGAGGAGAGACTCCAACACCGCCGCACACTTATGCGAAGACATCATGCGCGGCGGAATAAAAACTGCGGTCAAGTCGTCAGCGATGCCCAACACTCTACGTTAAGGACGCAGCTCGGCGATCCAGGCCGCATCTCGATCTTCGAGCGCCATTCGACGTCGCAAGTAGTCTGACGTAGCCATCGTGGCCTCTTGCCAGGCCGAGAAGTCTGGCCGCGGATTCGGCCAAGCATACTCCACTGAGGGTCGAACGACACGTCCTGAACGCATCTGTTCCCAGCAATACACTTGGCGCGCCACAAACTTCTTGGCCGCCGTCTCATCAAGCTGAGCCGTGCCAGCACCCACACTCGAGCTTGGACGCAAATCTGCGTTCAGGCTTTGAGGTGCTGAAACCGGGATTGAAGCGTCGCTTCGCGGCAACACTTCCGGTTCAAGGACTTGGCCCTGCGATGATGACGAGACTTGAGTTGACGCGTTCTGTGGCGAGCGCGAGGACGCATCCGCGCCCTCAAGCGCTGAACGCACTACGGCATCCGACTCCTCGATCACAATCACTTCGGCCTTGATCTTGACCGGCGTGTCTTCGACAGTCTCCACTTCTTGTTCGGCTGCGGATAGTCCGAAACTCGACCCGCCGCCGGGGGCACATCCACATTGGCGCCTCCCTCAGACGCCCTCGCAGACTCAGTCGCCTCAGTCTGCTGTTCCGGGATGCGTTCAGCCTTCGACTCTGAACGCAGGTCTTCCTTTCCAGCTGCCTACGTCGACACTTGGTTGTCTTGAGCAGCGGATTCAGTCGACTTGGCCTTGTCTTCAGCCGCCTTCGCATCCCGCTCCGCCTTCCGTCTCGCACGCGCTTCCCGGTTGATAACATCCAGGTCCTTGTGTGATTCAACCGGCAAACCTTGCGCTCGGCGCGACTGACGCGTTGCCTCACCACGCCCTCTGTCACCGCGCCCCCCATCCTTCATGCTTCGAGCTCTCGCCATACGAACTTCTTCAGTAGTCAGCGAAGCCCAACGTCTTCAATTCTCACAAAATACAGACAACTCGGTGAAATCCGAGAACCCCAAATCCGGGCACGCGCACCAGCTGTGACGAGGTCGGTGAAACCTTTTACGCACAGGTGTATAGCTGTAGCCCAGAAAAGGTAAGAGTTACGAGCAAACCTTTTTGGGAAGGTAAACCCTGAACGCAGATTTCCTTGAACGCAGGTTCTGGGAAAACTGCGGCCAGGGTGGCGTGGCACCTTGTGAATCCCTATCGGTGTCGTTTATCTTCGGGGAGCCTGGATCGATCACCAGGTGAGTTATCTGTGGGGTTGAAAGCCTTGGGTTCGTTGAGCTTGATGTTCACTTGTCTGAACGCAGTTCTCTGAACGGCTGAAACGCGAAGTGGGTGAAGGATCAGGGTCACTACCACAAGTTAGGACCCCAGAAATACACACCACTTTCAGATAACCAATACCAATACAGAGTTACATACAAACACGCAGCCGCCACTTATTCTTAGACCCTTGGGGGGTGGGTCGTACACCAGTCAACTATTCTGCGATCAAGGTACTGGTCAACCTTGAACGCACTTTCACACGCGCACCACCCTCAGATGAGGGAAATATACAGACCAAATTCTATCCGATCCTAAACGCAGTCAATCAAACTATTATCGGGGGTGACTGCTACCAAACCACCCGAGATATCCGTATTAACATGAAATGGGTTACCGCCCCTACCTCGACGCAGTGGGCCCAACTGGGAAATGGAATACGTGGATCACTTCAGCAGCTGCGGAGAAGACAGATCCTCACGTAGATGGACTTGAATGAGTGTGGGGAGCCCCGCACTGCCCTTGTGCTAATGGTCAGCGGATCGATTCCTCGACGACTTGCGCAGTAGGGGGTGAAACGAACTCTCTGATTGTTATCTGCTAGACTATCGCTAGGCTTTGTGAATAGGTATCTCTTCTCGTGGTGTTCTTCTGGGTTCTTCCATGTTCTTCTGTGTTCTTCGCCACGCGTCTGGCGAATATCTTGACTTGAGTATACTGTAATTGTTGACGTAGACACTCTCCACTGGATTCTTGCTCAGCTTCAATCTGCCCGTTTCTTTGTGCGTGACTGGATTCTTTGAAGACCATGCAAGCTGAACGCAGTGCGTTCAAGGTCTGCGACCAAAGGCAACTTAGCCTAGGCTGAAAACCACACTCAAGGCCTTGCGGCCAAGGGTAGGTCGACCCTTCACTTGGTCGTGGAAAACTTGGCGGGACTTCTTCCGGGTGGCTAGCGGTCAGGACACCATGCGCGCGACTTCACTGGGGTGACTAAGCTCCGGGTACACGAATTCGATGTGCACTCGAGGCCTAGGCGAAGCGGGACACCATACACGATACGTTCGTGCAGACGTTTTCGACAGCCTCAATGTGTCAACCCGCTTAAGGACGGGGGCGTCCTGGACGGATCGAGTGCGTTCAGGATTTCTTGTCTGAACGTAGTCTTCCAGGCCTGAAGGGCCCATCCTAGGCGTTGAGCGCACTTCGCTCCGCGGAACACAGCCGAATTCCAGCTCAGATCTTGTCGCACGGTGTGCAGTCGGGTCCTGGTTCCGTCTCGGCCAATCAAAATTGGGAATTTTGTCGCGTCAGCAGACGGGTGGGAACCCCCCCCGCTCAGTCTCGTCCCATGGACGTCCAGAACTTGCCCGTGAAACGGGGGCCCCGACCGGAGACGGCTGCCTCGGGCAGGCCGTGTTGTCTGAACACGCTGCCGAGAAACAGCGTAGCTGTACTCTCACCATCAATGGTGTCCGGCACAACCGCGAGGCGAGCCATCTTGCTCAGCCGGTCTACCAAGACCACAACACCCGTGTTGCCTGTCGCGTCGGGCGGTAGGCCAAACACAAAATCCATACTAATGGATTGCCAACACCCCGAGGGTACAGGCAAGCTGGTCAGGGGCGCGGGCGCATGTGGCGCGGATTTGACCCGTTGGCACGTCTCGCTCGTGCGCATATAGGTGCCGACCCACTTGTACAAGTTAGGCCACCAATAGTGCAAGCTCACAGACCTGTAGGTCTTTTCTCGTCCGAGATGACCACCGACCGGGATGTCGTGTGCCTCAAAGAGGATGCGGTACTTAAGGTCTTCATCGTGAGTACGACGCGCGGATCAGATCCGGAATGGACGACGTCACCGCTGCCATACCCTCCATGCTTCGGTGTCTTGGCCGAGCCGACAAATGACAGAACGAAACCTCGATGGTCGTTCGATAGACGTGCGTGTAGCAGCGCCGGGTCCAATTGAACCATCGGAGTCCGTTTGGACGGTGGTGCGACGGGCTGCAAAGCTTTGTCTAGCCCCACGAAATATGTGATCGTGGAGTGGAGCGATTGTGCGAACGCACTGTCGTCCTCGTTGACTCGGTGGACCACTAGGTGCCACGGAGACATCATGACCCCGAACTGGGTTGACCGTCCGAAGAGTGTCGTGGACGTATTGATCCAACCCAGCGTCGAATACCTGGTATAGGCATTGATCGTACGCCCGGCCAATTGGGTGTAGCACGTCTTTAATAGTAAAAGCAAAGCCAGCACCTCCTTTTCGGCCGGGTGGTAATTCATTTCGTTGTCTTTTAGCACACGGTCACAAAAACGGACGGGGTGCATGACCCCATCATGCTGTTGCATAAGCGTAGTGCTCAGAGCCCAGTCGTTGGAAAAAGGCAGCACATGGACCTCTTTGGCTCTGTCAAAGTGCCTCAGAATAGGTGCATCAGCAACTTTGGCTTAAAGCGCAGCGAAACTTCGTTTCGCAGTGGACAGGTCTCCACCGGGTCCAAAGTCATAGAGGGCCGCACCGTAGACCGCGATGTCTTGGATGAACCGACTGTAATAATTCAGTGCACCGAGAAAGGCTTGCACTCCTTTTATCGTCCTTGGGAACGGGAGCTCTGTGATAGCTTTAAGCTTCTTCTCATCAGCTCGCAACCCTTCCCGTGACATCGCGTGGGACAAGAAATCAACCGTGGGCTGGACAAACATGATTTTGGTAAAGCTGACGCTAATCTGGCATTCTTCGAATCGACTCAATAATCGATCTAACGTCTCGAGGTAGGCGTCAAATGACTCACCGAAACATATGTCATCAACGAAGGATCTTCGTTCGAAACCAGGTACCAGCGAGGATTGGTCGGCTTCGCCGCTAGAGAACATATCACCCCTTGGATCGTTCACGACCGCCGAAAGGGAGTCGGGTGTATCCGAGCTCTCACGGTCTGCTTCAAACCTAGTTCGGCTATGGATAGCAGTATCGGTAGGTGAACCACCGATGGCTGTATCTACGGCCTCAGCCTTCCGGACGCGTTCCGCAAAGGAGGACCAACCTCCTCGAGGTTGAACGAACCCCCACAGAGCATTGTCAATCATCCGCTGATAGATCATTGGGGCGTTTTTCAATCCAAATGGCAGTCGAAGCCACTCAAAATGCCCCAGTGGACGAACAAACGCGGAGATCTTCCAAGCTCGCTGAGTCATCATCACTGCCCAGAATCCACTGGCAGCATCAAGGGAGCGGTACAACAGATACATCTCCATGTCCGTAAGCAAGTCATCAACCAAGGGCATCGCGTATTCCATAATAGCCGTAACAGCGTTTACCATCTTGTAGTCAATACACAAACGAATATCCACTCCGTTTTTCTTCAGAACAATCACAATCGGCGATGCCCGTGGGCAGTCCGAGAAGGCAATGAGACCCGCCTTCAACAATCCTTTCAGCAACTCATAAAGCTGTTTCAGAATGTAGAAGCGGTATCCTCCGGGCCTTCTGTTCGATAGGTGGATGGCCCTGAACATCAATATCGCACACCACGCCGTAGGCAGGTGGTGGCAGAGTATTCCCACTCGAGATCATGATTCGCACATGGCTCTTCAGAACCTTCACCACGCGATCTTGGTGCTCCACGCTCAGAGACGGCTGCCAAACATGCGGTCCGGTATAGTCGAGCGTAGTAGATGCAGCCTCGGTGAGGTCCGGCAGAAATGCCAATTCGCGAGCGTAATCGTCGAACTCAATATCATTACGGGGTGTTCTGACGCATTCGGAGCGTCGCGGTCACCCCAATCTTCTGATACGGTAGCAGCAGCGCGATAGGCTCCTTTCAGTTTCCGTTGAGTCACTTCCGAGCCCTCCGACACCCTATCAGAGTGTGCGGTAAGTTTCGGACGTGCTTCTGCTTGGTGCACCACCTCTGCTACCATCTCGAAGGCTCTGTTGTAGCGGTGGCGCACTCCGCCTGATCATCCCTATCAGATACGCTTCCTTCCGAGGATTCGCTTGGTCATCTCAGGATCTTTGTGGGAGTCGTATACGGTACTCTTTCCACCGCCGATGGTTGGGCTGCCAGCCATCGTTTGTAGATCTCATCTCCGGCCTTATAGCGATCCGAGTGTCTTGAACGAGAGTAAGCGAGGTCTCGCCACTCGTTATACTTGCCCGAGCCTAGTCGCACGTACCCTTCCGTCCCCTCTGGGAACCCACAGCAAGAGATATATATGCACCGGGCACGTGACTAAGCGGTCCGAGATGTTCGTCACCCGTACCCGCCGTGGACGGCCGCGTCGAAACTCCACTACCTTTGGTATTAATTCCTTCGTCCTCCGAACCCACAACTCATGAGTCTCGTTGGTCGGAGGTTTCCGCATTGGCCGGTAGTCTCGCGACTCATGCCCCGGTATAGTCAAGACCTCGGTGTGTCCGTCAGGGACATGAGGGCTTCTTCCCGCGAGTCTGCCACGCGCTGCGTCTTGATGAGGGGAATTTTCACCTCGTCAGGAAGTCGAGCAGTCGCATGAAAGAGGTCTAGACGCACACCAGCCGGAATCATAAAGTCTGTTCCGAGGACTACGTCTACCCCAGCACCATGGTCCATAACCCACAGTTCCTACTCATACACTTTATTCCACCCCAGGGGTACTTTAGCGAGGGCTCGTTTGGTTGTTGCCATCGTTCCCTTGGTGAATCCCTGTATTTCCATACATCGTCCGTGGTCTCGTACTTCGCGCAAACGAAGTTGCTTGGCGAAACGCTCTGAGATCACGCTAATATTCGCTCCTGTATCCAACAGACTCCTCGTGCGTGCGTCATTCACAGCACCTTGGACCAGAGCTCTTATTCGCACTCGTTTATCAAACTTCTGAGCTGACCACCACCCAAGCATTTCGCCCGACAACAGTTTAATTACATTCTCAGGTTGGTAGTCATGCCAGGTTTTCTGAGTGACGCTCGACACCAAACCTTCTGAGCCACCACTATTCCATTCCTCAATCTTCCTTTCATCACTTTCACCTCCACTGAAACTTCCGTTTCTCTCCTTTTCAATTTCCGTCGTGTTCGCTTCTTTCGCTTCTTCTCTTCGTTGGGTGTTCAGCCATTTGCTCTCGTCCACAAACGCATAGACGCAGTCCGTGTCTACTGGTGGGGAGGCTAACTGTGGCAGCCCGATTGGGACCAACCCAGTTTCAGTTGGCGGGCTGCCTAGTTAAAATCGCCGCTGAAGAGAAGGCTCTGTAGCTCCACTAGGAGATCGTTCTTATCGACCTTCGTTCGGAGGTAGGTGTTCATGGTCTGAAAAGCTTCACACTTGCCGGCGTCGTGCACTTGCTTGCACAATTTACAACGCTTGAAACAGTAGTGGGCAGAATGGTTAGCTCCTCCGCATGCTGCACACGGTCTATACTGACGGCTACGTCGGTCAGGGCCTTGGTGGCGGGAGTTACGGTTGAGCCCTCTGTTAGGGAGGTCTCCGCGACGCCCGCGATTCTCAAACCGGCAGTACGTCCCGATTGCCTTAGTTCGACGCTCAGCGTCGTTGGCGGCCGCGACGTGGCAATCATGCTCGTCAGCGTGATACGGGTCAGCTTAAAATCGCTTCCCGATTGATCGTCATCTGTCGGCCAATCCTCCGAATCTTCACAGCTGCTATCCTCGAGGCTCCGACGCATGTCCCGAGACTTCGAACGTTCTGACCTCCCGTACTTCGCCTGGCGGACCTGCAACTCAGCGATCATCTCTGACAGAGAGGCTTCCGCGAGTGAGATACGGGGTGTGTGACAGGAGCCATCCATACGACGGTCATATCCGCGTCCGTGTCAGTCGGACGGTCCCGTCGATATCCGTCCCTCGAGGTCTCTGCACGCCGCTCATCCCTACCGTGAGATCTGTCTCGCCCTCGGGAGAGGTACGCATAGGTTTCTCTAGTCTCGCCTCGTTCCTCCGACTTGAGGATATCATTGATAATATCCTCCAGTTCATGAATGTCCTTCACACGGAGATGGCACTGACGTCTCTCGAGACCTCGGTCCCCGCATGATTCGAGGAATCAGCTCACGTGTTCCTTGGCTTCGCGTCCTCCCTTCTCAAATTGCACTCCTGCGTTGCGGGTGTTGCCGTTTAGTCGATTCAGATAATCGCACATGTGCTCGCTGCCTTCACGCTTAGCCGAGTAATACCGAGCTTTCGCGAACTGGGGGAATTGCGAGCAATAGTATTTAATGAACGCATCGCTGAGTAATTTCCACTGACGCTTCGTCTTGCGGTGCAGTTGTCGGTTTCAATGCAAGGCTCCATCTCGGAGACTCAACTCGAAAGCCATACATCACTCGTTCGGACGGGTGCGGGTCCCATTCATCTCATAGACGAATTTGTGGAGAAGCGGTACTTTCCGAGGTTGGCGCTGATGGATCCGGACCTTGCCATTGGTTTATAATGGTGACGGATGGCCAGGATCCAAACACTGAGCTGCAACGGGGTGGTTGCAGTCAGGGGGGAGGGAGCTGACAAGTCTGACCGACATGCAAGTGAAGGGCAGGGGGACGGATGGCAAGGGCGGCTCCTGGATCTAAGTGATCGGGAGTCTAGATCCGCGACTGAAATTGGATCTAGACATTCAGTGGATTCGGGTATAGATCTGGATGGACCTAAACCCAGAAGTCGGAGAGATGGATTTGGGCATACGGACGTGTGGTGAGACAAGGCCCAAGGGTTCTAGATTTGGATCCAGGCGACTGGTGGATCTAAATCTGATATGGTGGATCTGGAGCTTGGCGGCTGGATCGGGCCTCTACAACAGGATGTATATGACATGGACGACTTAGCAAGAGTAGAGGAAGCGTTTGAAGCCAGATGGGATGCAAGATGAGATGGGATGATAGGATATAGGATGGTATAGGACATAACTATAAATCAGAACCGAATTTGCCTTGGACATCGCAAGCGCCTTCCTCATCGCCTGGAATCGGGAATTATATTGGCACCCAAGGTGGACGGAGGTAGTCTATTGGAGATCTAGTGTTGGGTATTATATCTGGATAATATATTGGCCAGATCCAACCTACTAGTGATCCATAGTCTAAGCGCATAATATTGATGTACCGGAGTTTACGGCTTGGTTGGGAGATCCTTCGCTTCTCAAGACCCAAGATCCCGCTATAGGAAGCGTCAAGCACAAGAAAGGAAGACACGCAAAGGCAAGGGACACACTACAAGGCAACCCAGGGCCGGATCCAGATCCAGAGTATTGGATCCGTGGCACCCAGATCTAAATCGGAAAACCACTGGATCTGGGCATTATACCGCGAGTAGTGTGAGGATTTCCACCCTAGTTGCCAAGATTCCCAAGTCTCGCCAAGCCATTCACTCTTCAACACTTGGACACTTCACCAGTTACCAGAGGATCAGATCCAGCCCTACCGACGGGTACACGAGGTGAACAAGTTCAGCACAGATCACGGATCATCGGGGGACCCCCTCCGTTAGTCGGTCTTCGGCCAAAGTTGAGAAGTTGGATCCAGCAATCTCGCAGATTTTGCTGATCCCGCTACACCACAAAGGTTCGTAGCAATTGCATCGAATTTTCGCTCTTGTTACGTAGCCCGGAGAAGGCCTTGATCTGGGCGAGCGGTCTGTGAGTCGCAATCAAGCCTCGGAGTAGAGTTCAACCGTTCCATCTCGCTAACCTCTCTCACTTGCCTAGCCAGTTCGTCGCTTGGATCATCGTACTCAGCGACTTCCTTCCGGTAATAGTCATTGTCATCACTATCGTCATCCGAGGAGTCATCGCGCGGCACAAAACGTCGGCGTGACCGTCCTAACGAAGCCCTCGCGTTACCTCGTTGGCCATAGAGGCCTCTGTGTCTCGGGCTAGCCGATCGGTTCTGTTGGACGACCGAAGGGTCACCATGTGGGAGTCTTGAAAGTACGGTGACCCTTCCGTTTCACCCCCAACACCCCGTCATTGTCGCTTTTCTTTCCTTATTCGTTCTTCTTAGATGTTTGGGGTAGCGGGATCTGTGAAGGGTCTGTATCCCCTTTCGGTCGAACCGTGGGAGGCGTCTTCAACCCGATGTCGGACGTTCCAAAGCTGAGCCGAAGCTTCCTCTTCTACCGCTTCAGCTCTTTGCCAGCAATTTCTGGGGGACAATCTCGGAGGCTGCCTCAGACGGGTTCGTCTGAGGTTCGAGCCCCATCGCTCTGAGTAGTGAAACCGTGTCTTCTGCCACCTTCACAGCCGACATAGTGTTCACGGGCCACGCCAATTCGCCACTCAGCTCTACCCAGAGGGTTTGGCGCACGGCCTTGGGCGTGAACTGTCGGATCCAATAACTCGACTCCATCATCTAAAATCCGACCGATCACTCGGTTAGCTGCATGCGTGTGTGGTATAGTGCCTTTCTGGAACATAGGTAGGAAAGCAGCGTGAATCGTTGGGACGTGAAACCCTTCGGGCGACCTTCGCTACACCGAACTGGGTGTACCTATGCAACAAATTCGTACCCAGCCGGGGAGGTGCGGTGAGGCCCAAGTCGATGGTCAGGATTCAGCAGTCGACGGTCGACGCTCGACGTTCGACGTTCGAGGTTCGGGAATCGACTTACGGGATTCGAGGTCTAGCGATTCAGCGGGTGATGAGCAAGCATCGGTTGAACTCCAAGGAAAGCATCCTCGCGAGCGTATACAAGATCGCAACACCACAAGAAACACAAGGGAGATGGCGCTCTGTCAACGGATGAGTGTACAAAAGTAAGCCTGAAGTAGGGGTGAAGTAGGGATAAAGGATAGGGAGATTGTAGGATCAGTCACGAATTAGCGCCCGAGAGCATAGGCAAGGCAATAAACCTTCTTGGACACCACGTGTTTCTTCGCTTCGCTTCAGTGGATTGGAGAGGTCTTGTCGTGGTCTCAACCCCAGCAACCCGTGTCTGACAGGAAGGCACGTTAAACGAAGTCCCGCGAGGGCTGGTATAGCGACAAAGTCCCGCAAGGGCAGGCATAGCAACAAAGTCCCGCAAGGGCAGGAATAGCGTCGTCCCCGACAACAACCAAGGTATAGCATCCCTCTTCGGAGAAGAAGTCACGTCTATTGGAGAGACACTTCGACTTACAAGACTCGACGTTCGCGTGAAGGTTTCCACGCAGACGTCACCCGTCGAAGACACTTGCGACGAAGTCCGACAGCTCCATCCCCAGAAATCACGCTAGTCAAGACCCCGGGAATTCTACGCACCACACGCGGCGTACAGTGTGTGAAGTGCGTTCTTGTGTGTCGACCGAGCCCCAGAGAGTAATTTCTGAGAGCCCGCTCCACCACAATGGTGCCGCGACCCAGGACTACTGGTTCTGAAGATGGGCATCAGATAAAGCAAGAGCCTGAAGCACGAGCTCCGACGACTGACGGGTCGTCGCCGGATATCCAGCTCGCAATTAGACACGCTTCGCCACAGATTCATGAGGGAACGCCTGTGGCCCCCGACATCAAGGTCAAGGTAAAGGCCCCCGACATCAAAGTCGAGGGAAAGAAGGAGGAGTACGAAGAAAAGTATCCAGTTCCCGTTATGGCTTCCCCGGAAGACATCAAGGGCTCTGCTACCCAGCAGAGCCCTCCGGGGTCATCGGTGAAAAGCCGTACATCGCAAAACGACCCGATGTCCCACATGACATCAAAAACGACGCGCAAGAAGGGCATGCCTATGCAAGCCCCAGACGAGGAAGAGGAGGAGGTGAAGTCCCCTGCCCCGTTGCCACAGCTGACCGCCAGTCTCGCTCATCAGTTTGGAATTCAGGAGCTGGGCCGACAGCTGCAGGAAGACCCAGTACTGATGACTCTGGATGCGCGAACAAGCTCGCGTCTGCACGGACCCATTTCCATTCCTCGGATCGACGAGGTGTATACCACGCTGGAAGCCGTGCGTGTGTTGCTAACGTTGCTGGAGGAGTCCGGTTTGGAAGTGCGAACACGAGACCTCAGCACGTTGGCGTCATTCGACGTTGACGCTGTGACGAATACCATTCGTCGGTTATTCCCCACTCTGGGTGAGATAGTCGGAATTGCTATGAAACGTGAGCCAAGCCCACGGCAAGCTCCGTCGTCGCGCAGGCGCAAAACAACCGCCGGAAGCTCGACCGGGTCCTCGCGATACCGATCGGTTTCGTCGATCGTCGATGAGTCTGACAGTGGATCAAATGTTCCCGCACGCAGGACAATTTCGCCTGAAGCTCCTCCGCTCAGACCTGCAGAAGCTGCACCGGCAGCTGCTCTGCCGTCGACTCAGTCGACACTGCCATTTTTAGCTATGCCTTCGTTGAATGTGCCCGAGATGCAGCCCGATATGTTCCAACGCGCTCTGGACGCCCTCGTTAGAGGTGTGTCAGGTCTATCGCCGACGACAGCTCCGGTACCGGTCATGACAGTCCCTGTACCAACCATGGCAACACGCCAGATGCCAGCTGCTCCTGCACCAACTATGACGGCTCCCGAAATCCCGATGACTCAGGGACCAAGCTCTGATGCGTCGATGAGATCGGCATCTCCGACCACGACACAAGCGGCATACCCGGCCGATGATCCGGATGACTTCTTCGATCTTGGGACACAGACTGGGGCGACGTCGCGCTCAGCAATGGTGGCATCAAATGCTTCTGGAGGATCCATTACTCGCATCCGTATCCCAGCAACGTCGGACTTGAAGTCATTCAGCGGACGCGACACCACTGAAGAGAAGTCACGCACGTGGCTCAACAAGTTGCAGTCAGCGGTGAAACGAGATGGTATGTCTTCCGCCGAGATGTGTCTGCTGATGAACGACTTGATCACTGGACCCGCACGTCAATGGTATCTTCAACTGAGTCGCGACATTCGATCCTCGTGCAACGATCTGTCCTCGCAGTTCCAGTATCAGTATTGCGGAAAAGGAGTCTCCGTCGCACGCAAGTACTACCATGCAACCAAGAGGTCGGATGAAACCCCTCTGAAGTACTTGCATCGACTGACAGTGGCAGGAATCCGGGCCAAGCTGCGAGTCAAGGATGGTAATGCGACGGAACGTCGAGAGCACGTCGAACACTTCATCGACACGTTGGGATCTCATGAACAGGCGCTTGCCGATCAGCTCATCATGTTGAGTATCGAGGATGCCGAGGCACTGGAGCGGATCCTTCGTGCCCGTCAACGAAGTCGCGACCGTCAAGGGAAGGTGGTATATAACCCGTCTAAATTCCGAGCAAAAACGCCTGCCCCCACTCCCGCTAAAGCCGTTAACTCTCTGCGAGCTCAAGACGAGCAAGACCACGATGACTATGCGATGGTGTCGCAAGTCGAGGAGGAACGTCGAGAGGAGCCAACGAGGGTCTCAGCAATGACCCCTTCCAACCGTGGCGACGAAAACTCGACGGAATCTCACCAGAGACCTCCATGCTCGCACTGCGGGCTGACGCTGCACAAGAGTGAAGACTGTTGGACGATCTTGACCTGCAGTCACTGCAATGGACGACACCCATCAGATCGTTGTCTGAAGCTGTGCAAGGCATGTGGCGAAATGCATGAGGCGGGAGCTTGCCGGTTTGAGGAATTCTTCAATGTGATGCGTCAGTGGTATGTGCCTCAGCGTCATGCTGGAATGCTTCCACCCGACGCGGAAACGATGTTAAACTAGATCGCTCGCTGGGTTTGAATCCAGTACGAGACGAGCGATCAATCAGCATCTATGCATATGTCGGTACGACATCGAGGACGACGGTTAGTGGTGACACGGCAGTAGTCCAAGATAATATACCAGATACACGTACCTCGAAAGTGATGAGTATCAAGCTTGACAACGCGAACGAGTTTTCCCGAACTGCTGTTGTCGCTGCCATAAACTTGGAACCCGGAGAGAAACGTGGATACTGGAAAACGCACACGCCGGAGAAAACATTCCGCCAAGCCAAAGTGATTGGTAAAGTCGACGACCACCGCGCAGTCTTGATGTTCGATTCAGGAGCCGAGATGTCCCTCATGGACATTGCCTTTGCTCGTAAGGTAGGCTGCAGAATCGACGAAGAAAGAACGAAAAGCTGTGTGGGGGTCGGAGACGCACCATACGAAACGCTGGGCCGAACGACGATCAAGATCACCTTGGCTGGCAATCTGGTGTACAAATATCACGTTTGGGTAGGCGACTTGCCGGGACAGGATGTGCTCCTAGGGATGGACTTCATGGTCCCCGCGGGAGTGCGAGTGGACGCAGGAGACGGATCGATATGCTTACCAGATGAGGTCCGCATTCGCATGCTGGGGCGTCGAGAACTCTTCAGCGCCAAACGACGACCGGTATTTCCGCGAACCCCTCAACAGATCAAGCCAGGTCAGTCCTATGACTTCGTCATTAGTCCAGACTTGGGGGTGAAGCAACAACTCTGGGTGTGTCGAGGAAAAGGCTGGATACCCACGGTGCTGGGAAACAAGCGGAACCAGCCACGACGATTGCGAGTCACTAACGTCGGTAATCATCTGGTGACGATCGACAAGATCACTCCCCTTGGTATTTGGATGAGTGACGACTTGGTCCCACGGGAATACGGCTTCGTGACGACGCGCTCAAACCGGTATGCGGAATGGCAGAACTTGGTGTTCGGATCCACGCGGGAGTACGAGGAAGAGGCGGAAGTAGAAGAAGACCATTCCCCACTGGTGGACCGGCCGGAATATCCGACACCAAGGGCTATCCTGAAACGCGAGCCAGAAGCCATCGCGGAAGTGGCCCCGCCGCAAGAGGAGGCTGAGGAACCACCCCGTCCGTCGATCATCGCTACCGTGAAGGCCGAGGGAACAACCAGTGAGGAGAGTGCCAACGATTCCCCTGTCGTCGAAGACATGCCAACACCCGGTGCCGACGAGGCGCCACTGAAGGACATCTTGACGCCACGACTATCGAGTGAGCCGCTCGTTGCTCAGCCAGACCCGACGCTCGAGTCTAACGCCGACGATGCTGTCTGCTATCACGAGGGCAGTGACCTCTTTGCGGAAGACGTCGAACAGGAGATGGCGGTATTGCCGGAAGTCTCCGTCTCACTAACTCAAGAGGTGAGAATCGAAGACTTGAAGGTCGGCATGCCTGATAATGTTCCACGAGAAGTAGGCATTCGAGAGCAAGAGAGGCTGCGTCGAATCATCTGGAAGAAAAGCATCTAATGATCGGCAAAGGAAACGCGTTGCCTCCAGCAGCTGTCGGAGTGGTGTGCGACATTGACGTGGGGGACGCCAAACCGGTAGCTCAACGTTGCCGAAAAGTGCCGAAACCGTTCCGCGAGAAAGTGTACGAACTCCTTAAAGGTTTGCTCGGCACGAGGATAATCAATCCGTCGACGTCTCCATGGGCATCGCCGGTCGTCGTCGTCATAAAGAAGAATGGCGTCGATATTCGTCTGTGTATCGACTATCGCGTGGTCAACGGACTCACACGGCTAATGATATATCCGATGCCGTTGGTGGACGAACTTCTGGAGAATCTGGAGTTCATCCTCTGGTTTTGCTCCCTTGATATGGCGAGCGGGTTCTGGGTGGTCCCAATGACCGATCGAGCTCGCCTCATCTCCGCATTCATCACTCCGTTTGGCCTGTTTGAATGGCTGCGCATGCCCTTCGGGTTACGAAATGCCCCGCAAATTTACCAACGACTGATTGATAATGCGCTGTATCGATTTCTGAAGCTGACGAAGGAGGAGCCCCGCCTCGACGTATTCAAGCATGTCGTGCTGGAAAACGAAGAACGGGAGTCGGTACTGGGGTGTCGCTCGTACATCGACGATATCCTGGTGGGGGCCACGTCGTGGGACGACTTGTGCATCAAAGTCGAGAACCTGCTCACCGCATGCGATCAATGTAATCTCTCCATTAGTGTCGAGAAGAGCAGTTGGGGTATGTCGAAGGTCGATTACTTGGGACATTCAGTATCGAGCAGAGGTTTGGAAGCAAAACCGAAGAATCTAGACGCACTGTCATCTCTTGAGTTCCCACGTACGCTGAAGGCTCTCCAGTCGTTCTTGGGCAGTCTTAACTACTACCACCGATTCATTGCCGACTTCGCGGTTTACGCTTCCGTGCTGTATAGCCTT